>OU015495.1:89084459-89141959 GCA_907164885.2 Dolomedes plantarius
ATGACCATTCCATACTGATAGAATCCAGTGCTTTACATCGTTGCTCTTTTTTTAATTCTGTTTCAAATCTATACCAACGTAGATGACCAAACAATCTTTAGGAATAATGTTATTCTCCCCTTCGTGTGCTGTTTTCCCTTTGTTTCAGCTGACATTCTTAAAATTACATCCAGCTTCGACAGAAGATTAATGACACCAAGAGATTGATGATATGCATTATCATGATTAATGCTTTACCGCGAGTTGTTTACCAGACGCAACCGCCAAATACCGCGTAGTATTTCTGATGAAGAGCATTTTTATACATCATGTATGATATGGCTCTTTGCATCATGCCCACGTTTTCTAAGCTTTCGTCAAATTAAAATATAGTATACTATAAGCAATCTTCACCTCCCTCTGCATCGTTCGAGGAATTTTTTGCCAATTGGGAGTACCCCAAATATATGGTGCTAAGCTATTTTGCCAAAATCTGGCGCGTACCACAGATCAAAGAAAATTTATTGAAAACGTACGTTTCTGAGAAACACTTCATGACAGTACAGTCACGAAACTTCGAGATATTTTTCTAATTTAAAAATGCTCTCATATTCAAACCACAAAATTTTTTAGTACATGAGCAAAATAATTAATTTCACAAAGAGACTGTATACTAACAATTATCCTCTAGCGTTTTAACGAAGCAAACTTAATAAACCCATTTCCTAAATTTGCGGCTCATTATTTCTGGTAATTTTTAATAAATCAGTATGATTAATAACTGTATATCTAAATATATTCTATCTAAAGTTCGAAATTTGTTAGTCCGTATCAATGATGGTACCATATTTGTAAAACTACAGTATCCCTGATTGGAATGATAATAGAATAATACAAGTTTCGTTTATATAAAGCCCCTTGACTTTACATTTAATTATGTTCCCTTGTACTATTCATTACTAGGTTTGGACGTAAGGGGGCAGTTTAGTTCAAATTTCATTGTTACCACCTGCCTCCTGAAAGATGAATCTTTAGTTAACAGCAAACCTTTAATTTCAGACAAATTCCCTATAATGAGTACAATAATAAAGACCCAAAATAACCCAAAAATGAGTAGAATAATAAAGGTTTGTTCTGTAGTAGCTCATGTTTAATTTTTTGTTCCTTTGGGGATTTTTTGTATTTTGAATTCTTTCCTTAATTATATTATCCGAAACGTATTCGATTTAATCATGCTGTTCACTGTTGATATCTTTCTATGATAACGGCTTCCGACATGTGTCCACTGGTGAGTACACAAAAGAATGTCTCCATATTTAACTGTGACGTTTCTGGATGGATTTCCTTCATTATAATCAGAATGCATAGCAGTCATAATAATGATTTTCAGTCATTATTGTACTTTAATACAATTGACAATTGGGGGGGGGGGGTCTAACTTGATATGTTACGTTGACAGTATTTTCTAACCTTTACTATTTATATTATTTATCATCAGTTGAATCGCCTTCGTACATTTAATATACTGAAACTAAACTAAACTCATGGTGTAACAGTTGGCTGTGGACCAAGGCCGGCGGTACCCATCTCCGCTTTCTTGACCGTGGGCTTGGGGTGCCATACAGCATATGTCTCAGTCAGGTGGTCAACCTGACGTGGGATCCCCAGACTTTAGTTCCCAAGCATGATTGGTTCTCCTTTTATCGACCCACTCAAGGGATAAAAGGCTGAGATGACCTTTCCCAGTGTCAGGGTCGAACCCTGGACCTGTGGGATGGCAGCTTGATGCTTTTAACCACTAACATCTAATATATCTCAGCATTAATATTTGTTTAAAATACAGCTGAGTCTATTACATCCAGTCTCGTCTTTCCGTTGAAAAGCTCCTTTAGAAGAAATATTCGTTTATCAGAAACAAGCTCTAGTATTTCCAAGGGAGCCAAAATGATGTATTATGTAGTTTTTCAGGTATATAGCTCCAAAAAACAAGTATGAATGAAATGTTTCATGACATTTGTTGAAACATACGGATTGTTGACTTCATAAATCTCTTATCTCTTTTCATCTAAGATTACTATGTATAAATTAAAAGGGGTTTTTTTTCATCCATCCCAAAATGAAGGGAAATTTTGCTTAAATTCACGTTTCGAAAATTAGCGAAAAGTGAAAGAAATTTTTCAGTAATACCTGGCTACGATATATACAAATTTTTAAAAACATACCTGATTCAAGCTGTAATACGGACAAACTATTGTATCTGTTAAGTATTGTTGTTAGGCTGGTTAACAAGAAATGCTATGACACATCAAAAGACTATGACAATCTCCATCATATATTACAAATTAATTTATATACAGTCTACTTTAGAGAGTTAGACAAAGAAAGGAAAGTGCAGCAAATAGTGCAAACCAAGTGCATTAGTAACTCATGTCTAGTTTTTCGCCATCAAAAAGACGTATTTTGCTTCCGAGATATAAGTCAATTGTGAATTGCTGAAAAGTATATTTCTGAAATCTATTCTTCTGTGAAGTGACTTGAAACGCACAAATCATAATTTCGAACTGCATCTCACAAAGATATAAATCTGAGTTACAACGCTGTTTTCAGTTGTAATTCATGGGATTTCAGTTTATGTTCTTTTTTCACTACGAAGGTAATTTTTGGAACACGCATATCAAAATACAAATATACACCTACACATTCTAATATAGAACTCTTTATCGAGAATAGAAAGACTCTCCCAAGGCGCTAAGTTACAGTCAAAAATAAATGACTTGAACGAAGATTGCTTTTATTTCGATTCAGATGAAGGCCTATTAGACAGTTGATGTGAATATATTCTCTCAGACAACGAAAGAGGAAAATGTCCCCAGACACTGAGGAGGAAGATTAGGAATTTCATCATTTACGTAGACGATGAAAAATATTGACAGTACTTTCAGATTTCAAAGATAAAGGCGAAGTAAAAGACAATGAGAATAAAATTTAATTAGACGGAACAGTCTGGGGAATATTTCGAGAAGGCTTATTGGCCTGAAGATAGCACCTTCATGCTAATTGTAAACGGTCATAGGACCTGCGGGCTATGCCAAGAGAAACAATATGAAAGGTGAAATTAGTAGATCAATTACATTGATATTAAAACACGGAGTTATGGAACCTGTAAAAATTTACACAGAAGTAGAGGCGTCTCGAATTTTGGGAAACAACTGAATTCTATGACTATCAAAACTGAATGAATTTTATGAATTTCATATCATGAGAAATTTTTTAGGAAATGAAAAACTTTCATATTTACGGTCTAAAATAATGTCTTGTTTCTTAAATACCACTTTTTTTGTTCGAAAACAAGTAATTTTGATCCTTCATAAAAATAGATGATAGTCAATAACCGGTAGTTCAAATGCTCAAGTTCCAAAACCACAGGCTAATAAAAAGACAAATGGTGAAAAAACTGTTATACTATTTGAAGTGGAATGACACAAATTCTTTTAATTAGATTCATTTCCCATAATCAATGAATCCCCTAGGAAGCCTGGGACAGAAAATTTTATTTTTATTTTCACATATTTTTAATGATATTTTTTCAACAAATATGTCTTAATATGACTCATTACACAGAAAAAATACCTAAATCTCACAGGGGCACCATTACACCACACCAATACACTAAACACTTAGTTTGATTTTTTTTTAAATTCCAAACTTCGAAGCATATTTATTTTTAAGTATACATGCTGAACCAATAGATCTATATTCTTAACATTTTCCCTTTTTCAAAAATGTATACACCTCCAGTGCACCAGGCAGACTGGAACCTAGGTTTGTAACCCTTGTAATGGGCTCCTCAGCACAGCACACCCGATGGGTACGCTGTAGAGAAAGGAATTCCAAATGCGGGATTCCTCTAAATATTTTACTGGAACCGACAAAGTGCAGTCATCCAGTCCTCTTAGGATAGAACCTTCGTCTATCACGAACTGTGGGGCAAATTCAGAGTTCTTTGAAGATATAAAATGCACAGCCCAGCAAGGCTGTGCTCTGATGCGTTAACATTTTGTCATCTTTTCTCTTTTGTGCATTGGAAAAGTTTGTCTTCAGATTTCATAAGAAAAATTATTAAAATACATATGTTTTAATCATTGCAATAGCTGAAAAATAATACACTGCTGGCCATTAAAATTGCAACACCATGAAGGAGGGATAACACAAATGTCAAATTCGCATGGAAGGAAGATGTAGGGATATGCAAATAATCAGCATTTAAGCGTAATCGAACGACGTAAGAGGGAGAACGGCATCTGAAAATCTATATAAAAGGAAAATTACGCAGTGGGTTTCTCATTCGGAAATCGCTTTTGAATGTTGGATGTTTGCGAGAAGATCGTGTAATAACTTGTATAACCTCTTCACTACTGAAGTATAAAAGAATATTGAAAAAAAATATTTAACAGTTCTAAATTTCTGTTTTACCTTCATAAGTCATAATAAAATAGAGAAAACATAAATTTTACTGTTAGGGGGCCAATAATTTTAGGTACACTTATGTGTACCTCAGGTTTTAACAAAGTAAAAATACTTAAATATTTCAAATGATAAATGGTATCTAAATCAGGTACAAATATACATATTATTGTATTATAGTTAATTTAAGTATAATAATGAATGTATTTAATAATTGTTTAGAAAGAAAATCAAATTTTTAAAAAAATCTGAATTTTTATCTAAGTACAATGCTTTAATATTTCAAACGAAAAAGTACCACTAATTATTATTGACATATTACATTATGACAAAATATTCAAATGCACAGTTTATGGCTTATTTCGTGTTGCTAAAATACGCACACAATGGATTTTGTGTTTTTAAACATTTATACATTAGCAAATAAAATGTCTTATTGTATGTGGTATTTCACAAAGCAATTGTTCTTTAGGATACATAAGTATATTTTGCATTTAATACACAACTCTTGTTCTCGATTTGTATCCTGTTAAACGATATTTTGAAGCGTTCTTATCGTCCATATAACTTTGAAAATGTCCCACATTATCAAGACGTATTGCTTTCAAGGGTTGATTTATAATGTTGCGTTGTTTTCTTGGAATATCATCCTCTTCTGAGCTTGAGGAAGAAATCCTAGGTCTTCCTCTACGTGCAACGACATTTTTGTTTCCTTCATATTTTATAAGTGCTAATGCAATATGCATTCTGTATTTCAAAAGGGATATATGTTTCAATTTATTTGCTTTATGATAGAGTACATAATAAATCCAACAATTGGAGATTGCTAGATCTACAAAATGAGTAAATACACGGATTGGCCATATTTTTGTTCTAACTGTGCATCGATAATAGGCTAAGTACCTATCACAAAGATCTGTACCACCCATAGAAGTATTGTAGGAACGAACTATGGAAGGTTGAGGTATACTAACTTTTTTCTTCTCTTCTTTAGACCATCTACGACAGCTTGATTCTGGTTCACATCCTACAAATGTTGATAAAAGTGTGACACTTTTATTGTCCTTCTATTTCAACACACACACTTTTTTATCATCCCAAACTAATTCAGCCCACGCACCTTTCTTGATTTCATTATCACTTCTCAATTTCTGTTGAGCGATTCCAATTTTATTATTCCTCACAGTTCCAGTCAAGAAAATATTATGTTGAAGAAGATATTCTGCACATTTAATTCCAGTAAAATACCTATCGGTATAAATTATATGTGTAGAATCTTGAGGAATAGCTTCAGAAAGACGCTTACCAATGCCACCACCTACACCCAAATTACTCATATCTTCGACAGGAACACATCCTTTACCATCGTAGACAATAAAATCTAAAACTAAGCCATCTACTGCAGGTAAAACAAAATTTTTAAATCCAAGAGGATTAGGTTTATTAGGCACATATTGCCGTAGATCTATCATCGCTATCTGATGATAGATCTATATCAGACGCATTGATAGTCCTTTCTTTAGAAATGGGCCAACCATCATCACTATCACTAGATATGTCTGATAAGTCACTGTTGCAAAATATTTTCAATTTCCTCTTGAGTCAGTATTCCTAAAAATTATATAACATTACAAAATTAGCTAACATTAATTTTTTAAATTATATGCTATTATAAATATTATTCAAATATTACATTAAATTTTAGTTTCATAACTATTTCAATCAGGCAAACCATGCAAAATATCTAAATATATTGAAAATTAGCTAACATTATTTTTTTTAAATTATCTAATTTTGGGGATAAAATTTCAAAATTATGGAAAATAAAATCCAGAAAGATAGGTATTAGATGTACCTAAACATTAATCACTTAACTGAAATACCCATAAAAATATTACTAAATAGATATAAAATTAATACTCATAGTACAATGGGATTTCACATGATCACTATCACAGTCACAATTTAGACATATGTACGAAGGTACACACACGTGTACCTGCATATTCTTGACTATATTAGTTTTTAATATTAGGTTAATATAAAATAAAAAGTTTCATACAGATGATAGAACTAATAAGTTTAAAGAAATAAAATTATTTTGTGAATAACTAAATTATACAATAATGAAAATTACTTACGTTTTCGTGCACCCTGAGATGACGCCATTTTTGGAAAATCACTTCTTTAATGTGAAATTCTACCCAAACGCCGTACAACTGCAGCCATCTATTAGAATTGCCAGAAAGCGGGAACATCCACGTATGTAACAGCGAGGTTAGAACTACAAATTTTCTCATGGCATGTTTTTAGAAGCTAAGAAGCGAAGGTCCACAAATGTGGACCGAGGTAATGAAGAGGATAAGAAGGAGAAACGGCTACCAGCACGTGTCGGAATCCGATAGTGGCAAGATCTTGGCCTATCAAGAGTGTGATTCATCATTTCGCGATATTGCTACTAGCAATGGTCAGAATCCAATGACTGTCATGCGAGTATGGAATCGATGGGTTCAGGAGGGTCATACTGAACGCCATGCAAGATCTCAACGGCCTCCAGCCACTAACGCCTGAGAGGACAGACAAGCTGTCAGGTCGGCCTTGCAGGATCGTGCAGCCACATCACGGACCTTGAGTCAGGAAATGGGCTTATTTGAAACGACAGCTATCCGTACGCACAGTGCGAGGACGTCTGGAGCAGCACAGACTGCATGGCGACCATTATTGCGGCTTCCCTTGGCACTGCAGCATAGAGAAGCGTGGCGACAGTGGTTAGCCCAACGACAAAACTGGATACAGGTGTGGCACCACGTCGTGTTTTCAGACTAGTCCCGGTTCTGCGTTCAGCATCATGATGGAAGTATAAGTGTCTGGAGGCACCGAGAGAACGCACGTGGCCTGCTTGTATTCGACATCGTCATACGGGCCCCCGCACCTGGTGTGATAGTATGGGCAGCCATTGGGTACACGACACGAACACCTCTTGTTTGCGTCGTCGGTAATCTGAACAGCCAGCGTTACATTTCTCAGATCTTAAGGCCGGTGGCTGCTCCCGTCCTCGAGGTTTCCGAGACGTCCTCTTTCAACAAGATAACGCAAGGCTGCATATTGCTCGTTGTGTCTTGACCTACCTCGACACAGAGGGTGTTCGACTGTTGCCCTAGCCAGCACGTTCTCCAGAACTCTTACCCATTGAAAACATCTGGTCATGGGTTGCTGAGAGACTGGACCGCCACCGCTCTCTAGCCACTACGATTTATGAAGTGTTGTATAGACTTGAAGCAGCATGGAATGACTTGCTCGTATTTCTCATCCAAGCCCAGTTCGACTCGATGCCTAATCGGGTTAGAGTCGTTTTAGCTGCCAGAAGTGGCAGTTGTGTGTATTCATTTCGGACCCTGTACACCCCCCAATTGCATACAAATTTAATCATGTTTTCTTCCTACTATGCTGTATACGTACAATAAGTAAAGTTTTGTAATTTGCTTTCCTTCCTGGTGTTGCAATTTTAATGGCCAACAGTGTATTTTATGGCGTTATTTCCCTTTCGAGAAATATACTTTCAGCTTTAAATTTGAAAGTAATGAAATAAAATTTAAAAGTCGTTCAAATTTTCTCTTTAGAGAGCTATTTTTTCTAGATTTTATTTTAAATGACCTTCAATCAATTATTACCCTTAATAGGAATTTGATGTACTCGTGTAAAGAAAGCAAACTATGAAAATTTTATTACGAACTCATCAGACTAAAAATACAGGTGTATAGCAGGGTGTGCGTAGACAGAGCAGCATGAAAATGTCGTATCCGGCAATATAATCTCAGTGGAAACATGTGGTTAATGTTCATATATCAGGACTATAAAAATGTGTGTTTTTTTCTAGAATTGTGTGCTTCATATCCCATAAAAAACAAATGCCCGGCTCGGAATGAGCTTATTCATTATACTGCTAACATTGCTAAAACATGCTAGCAATAAAAATGCTTAAAATGTCAGAAAGGCCATTAAAAACAGATTAAAAAATAAATTGCACTAAGGGAAACAGAAACTTGCAGTGATCGAAAACGTGAATTTTCATCGTCACTAATTGTTTAGCATTCCATATACAATCCTATGATGCAAAAATAATTTCCGTAACTCTGCTTTGCCCAGGTTTCGTGTAAAACATTCATGAAAATTTGAAAAATTTTACATTTAAAATGTCAGACTTATCAGCATGCTAAACAAACTGAAAAGTAAACTTTTAAAAACATAAAAAAATGTATCATGAAAAATTTAAATTTTTTATTGGGAAAAGAAATATAAAAATTTATTTTTAGTGATATTGGGATTAAATTTGTTATAATTTTTATTCAAATCGGAGTGTCTGCAAAACATTTTATTAAACCGAGGCTTATTGTAAAGAGATTCTAATGAGTTCATAAACTTTCACTATCTCTTATCCTGTTAGTTTTGTACACTTTCATCAACCTTCAACGTCAATGAAATGTGCAATGAAATGTTCCCCCTCATGGCGAGTGTTGGCTAGAACTAATGCTCTCTAAATGTCAACGAATTTTCCTGGGACACGAGGCTGACGAGAGTAAACTGCATTCAAAATACTAAGCTTCAAACATCATCTATATATATATAAAACAGTTCCGTAACTGACTCACTGACTGACATACAACGCACAGACCAAACCGCTGGACCTAAAGGGCTAAAATTTTGCACGGCGATTCTTCTTATAGTGTAGGGGTGCACTAAGAGAGATTTTAGAAAAATTCTTCTTAGATTTTTTTGAATTAAATTTTTAAGCTGATTTAGTAACTTTTTTTAAGTTTGCATTTAAAATAATAATTTGAGGGTAATAAAATTTATATCACGAGAAAGATCATAAAAATTCCTTTAAAATGAAATCTTTTTCGAATCTTTAACTCCATTTTCTGATTTTTAGTGAATTTTTAAAGATTAATTTTTAGAATTTAATTTATTAAATGCTGATCACGTGATTTCTTTTTCTGGTACTTTAAATAAATTTATCGTCACGTGCATAACAACTAAATAGACAAAAAAATATTTTTTTTTCTTGCTAATACGGCAGACGATTGGACATTATTTTGGTCTATAAAAATATCCCTTACGATTTTTTTATAAATATATATATATATATATATTTTTTTTTTCTACATCAATTGTATATATTTATCGTCGTATTTATTATAAATAAATATATATATATATATATATATATATATATATATATATATATATATATTTATTTTTTTGGCATTAATTGCATACATTGACCGTTGTATTTAATTTGA
The DNA here is from genome assembly GCA_907164885.2 of Dolomedes plantarius. Taxonomy (NCBI): domain Eukaryota; kingdom Metazoa; phylum Arthropoda; class Arachnida; order Araneae; family Dolomedidae; genus Dolomedes; species Dolomedes plantarius. The sequence continues at coordinate 89,094,203 of OU015495.1, forward strand.
ATGTACTCCGTAGCGAAGTACGGGTTTTCAGCTAGTCTATGTATATAAAACAGTTCCGCAAATGACTGACTGATTGACTGACATACAACGCACAGACCAAACCGCTGGATCTAAAGGGCTGAAATTTTGCATGGCGATTCTTCTTATAGTGTAGGGGTGCACCAAGAAAGATTTTTGAGAAATCCTTCTTAGATTTTTTTAAATTAAATTTTTAAGCTGTTTTAGTAACTTCTTTTGAGTTTGCATTTAAAATAATAATCTGAGGGTTATAGAATTTATATCACAAGAAAGATCATAAAAATTCCTTTAAAATGAAATATTTTTCGAATCTTTACCTTCATTTTTTGATTTTTGGGGAATTTTTAGAATCTAATTTATTATATGCTGGTCACGTGATTTCTTTTTCTGATACTTTAAATAAATTTATCGTCACGTGCATAACAACGTAATAGACAAAAAAAAACAGTTTCTTCCTAATGCGGCAGACGATTGGACATTATTCAAAAAAATATAAAAATACAGTAAAAGACATGCTCTTCGAACTGTACTATATTCTTTAGTATGTCCTATTAGATTTAATTTGAATATTTTCTCCTACATTATTTTGTCTATAAAAATACCCCTCACGATTTTTTTATAAATATATTTTTTTTTACATAAATTGTATACATTGATCGTCGTATTTATTATAAATATATTTATATATATATATATATATATTTATTTATTTATTTATTTTGGCATTAATTGGATATATTGATCGTTGTATTTAATTTGAATGTACTCCGTAGCGAAGTGCTGGTTTTCAGCTAGATTTTTATAAAGTTTCATTTGAATCATCAAGGTCCTAGTTATAATATCCCTGTAATTCTCCCACTAAATATTAAACAAACAATCTTGAATAAAGATTATGTTGTTGCTGCTAAAGCCCACCCCCCTGCCCAAATTTCCAGATCAGGTCTAAACTGCGGGATGAGGAGTGCTGCCCCGAATTGCAATAACACCATGAATGCCTGAGTCTCACTTGGCTAAGTGCCACCTCAATTTTGACAGAGCACCCGCAGTGGAGACATCTGCTATGGGTCGTACCTTCTTCCACCCTCTGACTTCATGAAAGGACTTTTCGGTCGACGGATGTAACATGACCATACCCGGCCTAGACACGAGGGTCGGGATTCAAACTGAGCATTTTCGGCGAAGGAATCCAGCGTGCTACCATTAGGCTATCACGTGCCCCAAAAGATTATTCTTTTTTAAAACTTAACCGCGTGAAATTTAGAATTTTGTTTTCTCTTATTTCAGAATAAATCTCAATTTATAAAATCTATGTGGAACAAAACTTAATCAAATGTATCCTATTTAAATAAATTTATGTTGGATACATATATTTTCAAAGGAATGAATGTTGTTTTACATGCATTTCTTGTTATGTATAAGAGAATAAACGTTTATATTTTACAAATTGCATTTACTCATACGTCATATTTTCCTCCATGAAATATTAAATTTCCCTTCATGCGAATGTTGTTGAGCAAGAAAAAAGAATAAACGTAACTTCACTTTAAATATTTTAGAAATATTTTTTTTACTCTCGTTTCACTGTCAAAAGAATTCCATGTTTAAATCTGAGCAAGATTCTTGTACTTACAACACAAATGATTTCATATCTTTTCAGAAGTAATCTGTGTAGGAATTAAATCCAGACTCATCCTGCTTCCTTTTTTGGGCTCCATGCACATCATATAAAAGATTTAATTCATGCACTTCAAAATTTTTGTTTTTTTATGTTTATTGTGAAATGTGTTTTAAATCTTAGCTTACTATATTTAGTTATGATTTTTTTTTCTAGTGCTTCGGATTCTCTTTTGGGGATCTACAACTAAATATTAACTAGTCTTAACAGGCAAGCAGAAAATTCCCAATAAAGCACACTATTCCCGAATTTCCGCAAAAGCTGATATAAATTTTCATCATGAAGAGTTGAACTGTAAATCGCACACAGTGCAAGCAGTGGTGGCTAAAAAGATGCAAAATTTGTTGCCTAGCACTCCTAATAAAGAAAAATGTAATAATACTTTAATCAGAGATTTTTTAAAAAAATCTTTTAAATGTTTTCTTCCGTATCAACATTCCCTAGCCCTATATACCCTTGATAAATATGGCATGGTATTTAATAAATCCCCCCCCCCTTAACTTAGCTTGAAAAAAATTAAAACGTTAATAGAAGTTCCGTTAAAATCGGAAAATTGTAGAAAAATTTTAAGAAAGTTTTTTACCGCTTTTTCAAACTGGGAAATTGAAGATTGCAATTATATCTTTAGACATAACATAGTTTTTAACAATGATATGATCCATAACAAAATTTCGATGCTATTTCTTTTCTCATTTTATTTATATTATATTTTTCTCATTGTATAACTTTTAAATACTACTCAAACATCAATTCTATTGTTATTCAATTTAAAAAATCATAATATTACATATTTTAAGGACCGTCCGGCAGTCAATGCGGTGAGGAGGTCCCTAACTGAATTCAATTCGTGTCCCCCAAAAGTTAGAAGCACGCTGTTACGCCTATGTCTCAGTCAGGTGGTGAACCTGACGTGGGACCCCCAGAGTTTAGTTCCCAAGCATGCTTGGTCCTCATTTTATCGACCAACTCAACGGATGAAAGGTTGAGTCGACCTTGCCCAGTTCGCAGGATCGAACCCTGGACCTGTAGCGAGGCAGATTGACAGTTTTAACCACTACGCCACCGGGCGTTTTAGAAAAAACAACGTTTCTCACTAATTTTGGATGCTTCCTTGTCCAAACATGACGTTTATAGTGCCCATTTGATCCCAGAAAGTCCTGACAAAAACCGCTCTCTTACAGATGTGCTGTGAAAATTAAGGAAAAAAAAACAGTTGGCTTCCAGAGTTCCATTTCAATTCACTCCTTTCCAAGGTACATCAGTCATTTCTCATTCACTTCCATTCTTTTGGGAAGCTTTAAAAGGTGTACAAGATTTTCGTTTAAAGCTATTTTTCTCCCTTCTCTCTCTTACAGCTTCTCATTTTCACTGGAATGATAATGTCTTTCGAGCTTGACGTCTTTATGACTGTGACGTCATATGAACAGCATTTTCCCTCTCTCAGGTGGACGAGTTAATTTGCATCACTGTTTATTTGGCCTCTGGTGGGAATTTTACAAAAAAATTAACTACCTCTCCGTATCTCCATCTGATGACAATGGCACTAGAAAATATACGTTTTATTTACAATTAGGTTTTTAAACTTTAAAATGTTGTTTGGATTATTTTAGTGATACACGCATGTAATAATACGAAACTGAATGCAATTATACGATTCGTGAATGTGCTTAAAGACTTTCCTCTTTACAGCAAGTTTAATTCTCAATTCCCTAGTTAATTATATCATGCTTTTATCTCACCCAAACTGCTTAATAACAATAGCTATGATCTGGAGTCTGAAAAAGTTAAAATATCGTTTTACTGAATTAACTATAGGAATGTACATACAATAAACGGAACAAATAATCATGTATATTATATTTCGTTATCGTCTTAAATTACATGGATTTTAATATACAAGGACTGAAAAGCAAGCGATAGAAAATCGAATTGGATAATGGGGCAAGAAAAATTCACATTTCTACCATGGATGAATTTCTTTACGTATCAAGCAAGACTGTATCAGAATTTTTTTTAATCAGCGTTAAATCCCAAACACGTTATAACTACCTGTAAAAATTACTTACTCACAATAACCAATACAAATGTTTCTTTTATGTCTAATATAAAGTATAATGTAATGATCAATGCTTAATAGGATCTTTCTTAAACATCAAAGTTAGCTAATGAAATAATGCAAAAAGCATTTTCAACTAAGTTAACAAAATTTAAAATGTACCAACAAAGACTAATCACTTAAAATAACAGATATATTCATTTATATAGATAAAACCATTCTGCCTCCTAAGAACATTGATCAATTAAATCCAAATCTCAATTGTTCAGCATCTTTAGCAAATTTTACGCCTATCAGAATTTTACTTCCATACAATCCCCCTACATGTTGTTGCATGGTATGATCCATTAAAAATCATTTTAATTCTATACATATAAAGTATCATTTAATATGATTGACCTTCGAAAGTGACTTCATATTTTATTAAAGGATTCTGGTTTTGCTTGTAAGTAATTTATCCGAAAAATAGCTGCATTTGATAAAAATCTTTTTCTTACTTCCTGACAAAACTTTTAATCAATCGGGACAAGATTTATACAATAAAATTCCCTGAAAAGAAAAGATAAAAATTAAGCGAAAATATTAAAAATCCTTTGATATTCGACAAGAAAAGCTATCTGAAATATGCTTTACGATAAATCCTTACAAAATGATGAATTAAAACATATCACTCCTCCATGATACTTTTACGTTCTTGCAGAACATACATGTAATATGAGATTTTTCTGATCCTTTTTCGTTCCTTTAAAATATGTTAAGGTATCTGGGTCACAGCCATATTGAATTAAAGAAGTCTCTTGTTAAACAGGATAAAATATTTTTATTTATTTCTGAGGGCCATTAAATTTTTAAATTGCATTAATTCAATTTTCTTAGTTAGTCTTTTAAATTGTAATTCGTTCTACAGAAAATTCTGAATGCCATTTTCTTATTTAAATTTCATTTTGTTGCATGAGCTTTCGCTCACTCTTAAAATGAAGTCAAAATTCTACAAAGAGAGTCCTTAACAGGGATTAACTAACAGAATGGACCATAAGCACCCCACTTTTCATTTAAAGATTAAGATGACATTAAAGGTATGTATTGCACATTAAAGACAGTTTATAACTCTCCACTTGAAACAATTTTCACCTAAGATCCGTCTTTTGTTTACGTGTATTTGATATTTGAAAATTAATTTTACCTTATAATGGTATGCATGCTAAATGAAAACCATAAAAAGTTTAGTTTGGTTTGGTTTGGAGCGCTACAGTCAACTTTTTGCTACACGAGGGCTAATTATACCGGGACCTACAGTTTAAAGCCGATTTCGAACGGCTACCAACATCCATGCCAACAGTGGGACTCAAACCCACAGGATCTGAACCAAATGCCAGTGCCCTAGCCATTCGTCCATCACCTGGCCATAAAAAAAGGGAAGAGATGTGTCTATTGGAAATATCTCTATTGTTCATGTTTTCGAGTAAAGTTTTGGTGATAGAGACATCTTAAAGGAAATTAAATTTTCAGTTTTTATTTTATGGACAGGATCTTTTAACAGACGCTTTTAACTTTCTTATACTTTTTATTACTTATACTTTTTAAAGGTACTTTTAACAGAAGTATTCAAATTTTACTGTTTACAATACACAAAATTTCTCATTTGCTATCCGAAAAAACAATGTCTTGAGACAAAACTGAGTGAAGTTTCGTTTCTATGGTGACTAATATCTAAAAAAATGTAACAAATGGGTCCGAACATTAAAAGAACAATTTGCTGTATCCCACAGGGGTTATTTAAAGATACAGACGCTAGGAAAAGAAATTAATTTAGTCACGTAGTTATTCCCCTCTTTACCTAAGGCATCATGATTAATTGTTCGAGTATGATATTGTTGAAATTAATCATGCGGGGGTAGGCTTGTTAATCTTTTAATTGGCAAATTATCTACAAATACAAACAACTTCTATTTTCTTACGGCGTAAAAAATTAGTAATAGTCTTTCCGTAGACTACATAATTACCAGTTGATTAACTAAAAATCGATTAATGAGAAGATAATTGTATTTTGATTAATTAAACATCGATTAAAGTAATTGGTACACGGCATTTTTGGAAGTGCTCTTTAACGATATTTGTTTCATTACGTAACATTTTACGTGATATTAACTTATTTTTAGTAACAATACACCGGATTTTTCTGTTCTTCATACTTATATACATCCAGTTATGGCTTCCTCTAATGACTGTTCTGAAACTAACTTTGCTATACTTTATAACTTTCATATGCATTATATACGAAAAGCTGCCGTTAATAGAGGTCATTTAGTTATTCCAATGGCCTTTATTTTTTTTATTTCTTTTCAAAGAATACAGAAACCTGAAATCCTTCAAAAAATGTCGTTTTTTCTCTCATTAAATTTTAAAATTTTATTTAGAATGAATCTTTGTGGTTTGTTTAAAAATTTAACAATATATACTTCATATAAAATAAGTAAAGAAGTCGTAAAACTGGCAAAGGACTTCAGAAAGCATTAGTATATTTATTCTGATTCCGAGTAAGCCTAGTGATAGAGTGTTGGACATTGGACTAGGGGGTGCTTAGTTCAAATCTCGCCGAATTCTGTTCAATGCCTTCGTGTCTAAGCCAAATATGCAGATGTTAAATCCGCAGACCTGAAAGTTCTATGAAGTCAGCAGGCCGGAGAAGGTTCGAGCCTTCTATGTCAAAATTGAGATGGCCCATGACTAAAGTCGGACTCCAACCCTTGTGATGCCATTGTAAACCGGAGCCGCATTCCTTTGCAGGTCCACTGCGAGACCTTGTCTGACATGTTCCAGCCATACTAGGAGCATAAGTCCCAATAACATAATTTTTCTACTTTCCTATACACCCTTTCAGGGGGCGTCGTTCAAACAGTGTGAACGCCTAAATCTAGTTTTCTTTTCACTTCCATTCAATGTATTCCAGTTAAATAAGTAGAAAATGGCTAGATAGGATACTTTAAACTGCTGCCATCTGTTATCAGTTTAAAGAAGTAAAAACATATTTCAACCTTTAATTGGAAATTTTTTCAAGAGTTTTTACGTTTAAAAAATCGAGAAAAAATCTGCACCGTGCAAACGGTGGAGGTTGTTGCCTCTGAACGGCTTAATGGATTCCGAGGAAACCTAGTTGGGCTTGGAAGTGTGTGTGTGGGGGGGGGGGTTCGGTTCGAATCCCAATGAACGCCATTAAATGCCTTCGTGTTTAGGCCGGATATGGGCACGTTAAATGAGTAGACAGGAAAATCCTATGATGTCAGAGAGGAAAGGAGACGGTGCGATCCTCCCAGATGACGCCAGGGGGTGGTTTTGTTTCACCTATATGGTGCTCCCATTGAAAGTTTCCAACAGTTCTCTCGGATTAAAGGGGAATGCCATCAGTGAGAAGTGAAGATATTAGCCCGCATAGACTAACAACAAATTTCCGATTTAAATTATATCCATCCTCAGGCAAATATTCCCATTGCTTGTCGGGATTGTGCCGTTAACAATACAGATATTTTTTCTTGAAAGCCACAGACAGAATTTTTATTCATGTTAGTGGCCTTAATTATCGCGCAGATTAAAAAATCTGAAATTGTTACTTTTCTGTCTGATTTTAAAGTTTAAAAAACCCTTCATTCAAATATAAATTTTATTTAAAAAAAAGATTAATTTTGTAAATTCCCGGCCATTGCTAAGAAGGTGGGGGGGGGGGTCTCAAAATGTCAGATAAAATTGGAGGATCTTTTGGTAGGACTTCTAAATCAATCATTATCGATATATTGATCGCAGAATGTTTTTCTGTCGAGCGCACTGTAGTCAGTACATTATATTTTCAATATAATTTGCCTCCTTCGCCTTTATAGCAATATTCTTAAAATATTCATTAACTCAATTTAAGACTCAAACAGAACATAATTATATTTTTCCATTAACTACAATTATTTCTGGCATGAGGAAAGATGAGTTTTAAAACTAAATTCCTTTTACTTTGGCTGGAAATTTTAATATCTCCCAAAACAAAGAATTATTATGCACAACACTTAATTCTTTTAAAATGCATTATATTTTCTTCAAAAAAAAAGCATGATTAACTGGCAACTCAGCATGGCTTCAACGACTGAAGCCAGTAAGTTTAAGTAGAATTAAGTTTAAGAGCATCGATTGGGAGCTCATGGCGTTCGTAAGTTAGGCCATAAAGTAAATGATTAAGTATTAGTTCCAAGTTGTTCAGTTTTGGGTGCTGGAGGTAGAGAATATTGGCTGAACAAGGTGTATTTTTTACATTTATGTTTATCCATATTTCAGGTGAAGACTTCAGATATGTGGGTAATATTCTGGTTTGTAAGAGTCAGATGTAGCAACATATTGATGATAACTGTCGAGACTTCTAGGAATCCTGTCCCATGCAAATTTTGCTGAGGAAACAGACCAGGTCATTATTTTCTCACGTGGTCTTTTTCCCTTTTAACAACAGAACTGGCATGGAAACTTCCAGATGGATCGAGAACAAAAAATCTCCCTATTCGCCAAAGCAGGTGTTGCACATATGTTCCTTCCCCCGAAGGCGGGTTCCATGCATTTTTTTTTTTTTTGTCTTCAAGAAGTCTAAATTTTGTATCGCAATAAGAGATACTCGATAGTTCTTTCCAAATGACTGTACTTTCTCAATCACCAGTAAAAATTGGGAAATTTTTTTTCCATCCCCATGTTTGTCAGTTATGCCATGCTGAAGATCCCATAACAAGGAAGGAATGGCTACTATATAAGGTGGAAATGTATACCTTTGCACAGGTGTTTAACGTTACCTTTTCTTCCCTCCGATTTTCCAATACAAAGATACGAACGTTGTGTTGAGAGATATGTGTTTGCCATACGTATAACACTGAAATAATTATTTTGTCAATTCTATTCTTTTGAAAACATTCAAGGTCCGCTACTGTAAGTTATTATAGCATTGAATATTCTATATTTCAGAGGATTTGCGATTTTCAATAACAAATTATTGAGGAATAGAAAAATGTATCACTCTGCATTATATCCCGACTCACTGCGTATTCTAGGTGGAGTGAAGATGCAGAGGCATCCATTAGTGAAATGATCTACAGAAATTATTCCTATCTGTCAAGCTATATATGTACGTAAATCTCTGAAGTCATAATATCAAGCACAATAGCAAACTTGCCTAAAAGACCCAGAATAAAAGCAGAAGCAGTGTTCAGACTTAACTAGACATGACTGTTTAGTTAACCCCCTTACCAGCATAGATTTGTTGACTGGTTGGTCAAGAACGCTATGGTAATCTTCTGCTGCACAAGACAAGAGCCAATTATACCGGCACTAGAATTAATGACCGATTCCAAACAGCTATAAACACCTCCGCCAAAAGCGAGATTCAAATGCAGATATTATGTCACTCAATGATAGCACCTTGCCATTCGATCAAAGTCCTGAAATTTCGTATATGAATCCTAACTAAATGCAACATGCAAAATGAACCGACGAGCATGGACTAAAAGCGAAGCTGTTTTGCAATGAACTTTAATCCGATGAAGTAGATGGCAGTATGAAGCTAGTAGTTTGATTGGAAAATAGCTATGCAACTTCTAAGTTTCCTTCCTTTTTTACCTTTGTACTTTTTATACTGTTTGCCTGCCAATGGATATAAAAACATCGAATCGTCGTCCCAGGAACTTGCCAACACCATGACAGTTTAGTGCTTGCAACGCTAAATAACAAAACATAAATTTAAAAATATGAAAAATATATAAACATCTCATACTTCAACATTAAAAAACTTAAACAACTAATACTGATAAACAGAATTGAAACAAGAAGAAATTTCCTCATATGGTACACTATTACCTAAAACTCCTTCATCCTACTTGGTTCTTGTCTAATAAATCAATTTTTTTATCTCAGCCTTTCACCCCGTTCAAAGAATATCTTGTCACATGAATGATCCTTTTGGCGTTATTGATTGGTGCTGTCACGTCTACAAACGGCCGCATGACGTGGAACGGTAGGTAGAGGTGAAAAGAAGCTGTTACTCACTCTGATTAATGTGCAGATCCAGAATGAATAGTTATTTCATATTTATGGAGCATCTGGTATTCGGACTTAACACATTGTCAAATTTACTACTCTTATAAGAGAACAATGTATCCGATAAAATTGAAAGCGCATTGTTTAGCAGTTTAACCCAAAACCTCGTAATTTTTAAATGCAGACAATTATTCAGCCTTTTACCTTAAGTATAAATATCAAAAGTTCTGTAACTCCAATGAATCGCGTAGTAATTAATATTGGAAGATTCAGGAGCATTTCGGCCACACTTGGTCACATTTATAACATATGAAGAATTTAAGCTAATTTTGATATTGCACTGAATTGAAGTTTTATTTTGATAAAATTTGTTAAATATTTCAAAGTAGTAATGATATTGATAATTCAAGAATCAACACTAAATACTTGAGAAGTAAATGAGATCATCGAATTGATCATAAAATAAAAACATCAATAAAATTAAAAAGTAAAATAAAAACACTATAAATGCTTAGACAAAGTTAGATATTTATATTTATTTCAAAGCCTGGGCTTTAGAGATTAAATAGTTAAGCATAATTGGAGAAAATAAAGTGCGAGAATAAATATTTGACGAGAATCTCCAGAGCAACGCATCTCTAAATTTGAGACAACGTTTCAAACAAAGTAAACACGATTGTAATATAAGGCTCCGAATGTAAATAAATTCTAATTCTCCATAATTCTTTTGATCAACATCAAACTGAAATATCTTTTAGTTAGAATATAACTCTCCTTTTGCCTGTTTTATATTAAAATACAGGATCCTCAAAGTATAAAATCGTTAAAAAATCCAGATGTTTTATTATTCAAATGGAACTACACTCATGGACAAAAAAATTAGCGCACCAAGAAGGAGTCGTCAAAATGAAACGAAATTTTACATACGTAATGACTACTTTGATATAAGTAAATGATAAGAAAATCAAAGAAAAAGGATAATTTATTTCAGAGAAAAAGGCAAAAGAACGGAGGAGTTAATACTCCGTTGGACCCCCTCTAGCGCGAATGCACGATGCGATACGATCGGCCATTGAGTCATACAAGTTCTGTATGATGTCTTGAGACATTTTGTTCCATATTTCCTGTAACCTTGCCTCTAGTTTGTTCAAACTCGTGGGATGCCCAACTCGTCGTCCCAAATGATCCCAGATATGCTCGATTGGAGACAAATCTGGGGATCGGGCAGGCCAAGGAAGGGTAGTAACAGTGCGGAGACAGTCTTGTGACACCCTTGCCGTATGAGGCCGAGCATTGTCTTGTTGAAAAATGGCTCCTGGGAGCCGTTGCATGAGTGGCAACACATGTGGTTGCAGGATTTCATGAACATACCGCTGGGCTGTCATGGTGCCACAGAACAATACTAGGGGTGACCGTGTATTGTAGGCAATGGCACCCCATACCATCACACCAGCTGTGGGAGCGATGTGTCGCTGTACAGCAAAGAAGGATTGAAGCGTTCACCACGGGCTCTCCACACACGAACACGATTGTCATCACTGCCGAGATTGAATCTGGATTCGTCGCTAAAGACGACCTGGTTCCATTCCGCTGCAGTCCAGTTTCCTCGTGCGCGGCAAAACTCCAAACGGAGGCGTCGATGGGTGGGCGTCAAGGGCAGCACACGTAATGGGCGCCGCGATACCAACTGTCCTTCTGCCAGGCGCCTTCGTATGGTTCGAGAAGACACAGAGGCCCCTAGTGAAGGTGCTACCTGTGCCTGGATGGCGGCCGATGAAGCAGTTGGCTGTAAGCGTGCATTTCTTACGATGTGGCGGTCTTCTCGACGACTGGTCTGTCGAGGGCGTCCTGAGCCTGGTCTTCGTGTACATGACATCTCTCGGGTCCACTGGTCCCAACACCTCCTATCAACACAATCAGAGAGGCCTAATTGACGAGCTACTCGCCTAGCTGACCACCCAGCTTCCATCATCCCGACGATTCTCCCCCTCTCAAACTGCGACAACTGCTTATATTGTCCTCGAACACGGCGTAACAGCATGTCTATCTCAGCTCTTCCTTTGTAAATGATTCAGCACACTCAAACAAGCTTTGGTTACCTGTTTTATACTCCACAGAGTACGATGTTCAACGCCCTCTACCGGCTATACGTAATGCGCAATCACGCTGCATTTCTAATCATTTGCATATCTCCCCGACATGTACCTTCATTGCAAGTTTCGTTACGTTCCCGCAATTATTTCTTGGTGCGCTAATTTTTTTGTCCATGAGTGTAATTTCTTTATTTTCAGACATTTTTTTTCAAAAGAAATTTTCTTTAAAAAACATTTGTTTGGCGTAAATTATTTGTGCATTTATGATTCATACGCACTAAGCATTCGGAAGAAAAGTTCTTGATAATTCTTCAAAACATTACTGAAAGTATTAAAGTCAGTTGAAGATTGTATGAAAAAAAAATTCTTTTATTCCCATTAGTGGAGTTTATATAATCATGAAACAACATATTAGGTAAAACTTGAACTGTTATAAATTCTTCTTTTTTTGTCTAATTGTTAGGTTTAAAAAAAATTGTTCGTGTCTAAAAACTTTAATCTGAAGTTCTTAAAATTTAAATATGTAAATATTTTTCCCTGTCAGTGTTTATCCAGTTACTAATTTCAACAACTAATTTAGTTAACTTTTTTTCATAGTTACAGTATGCTTTAAAATCTTTTTGAAGTAATGGCCATGACAGTTGTTTTTGACTACGCCATGCTAACAGGCGATTTCAAGGAAAACAAAGTTGTTGATATGAACAGCTAACCAACTTGGCATGCAACGTACTTTTGTATCAACAAATATAGTTAAAGTTTTACTTGTAATATTTATACATTCGTGTATAAGAATCCCCTTTAATCTCGATATGCTGCATCATGAAATGCAAAAAAAAATAATTACTTTCTTGAAATGTGAACAATTTGCTTTCTCATTATCATTGAAAATATTTCTAGACATTGAAATGCCGCTGCTATTGCTTACAAAACGCATTTGTTTACAATGACACTGGGATACTTTTTTGCTAATTATTTGATAATATACAAATACGATTACAGAATGACTATGAAACGAAATTTTTCAGAACTTTTACAAGACACTGTGCCATCTGCATCTCGTTTCAATCAGGATTATTGTATTACATCTTAATCAGAGAGGCATTATTGACGATTTCGCGGTGTTATCTGTAAACACTAAAATCCTATAGACGTAAGTACATGGTTAGATTATACAGTAATACGGTACAATATCCAATGGAATATACAATTGGTTGATAATTTTCGATGAAACTTCTCTCCAGTGCATCGAAACAGAAGGTGGTCCAACGTCTCCTCCTGTGGCAATTCTACTGTCCGATCCAGGGTTGTATATGAGGCAGCACAGTCTACACTAAATTACATTTATTTTCAATGCTACGGACATCACATACGGACAATAGATCTTACATTCTGGGATTCAAAAAGTGGAGCTCCATAGTCATCCCAGTCTCGCTTATCGCTTACTCGGTTCTACCAAAACAAAAGTACTTACATAGGGAGAGGGTGCGTTACAGCGCCATCTGGAGAACATAAATTTGAAGTTGTAACACCTCCTTTATCAGACAAATAAAACATCCACTTGAATCTGCTAGATAAAAGCGTCTTAAACAGGATTTTGGCACAATCCGACCCCATTCTATTCCATACTGGGAAGGTAGCAACTACTCTAGAAACCAATCTGAAATAAGTTTGATCGTTCGGTACTTGTTGGAAGCAGCAAAGTTTATGATATTTTCCAGTATTTTTCAAAAGTGCACACCAAATATTTCTGGCTTCAAACTTGACGCAGCTTAAATACCGAGAAAGGATGATTATATTACTGGAAACCGATCCAATTTTTCACTACCAATCCCAAATAGCCAATTTTTACAACCTTGTCAGCGAGATTCAACTCGTGGACCTCACAGAGGGCAGGAACTCGCTGCGAGGTGATATTTTTTCCTTTAAGTTTCAACGATAGGTCCCTGATTTCGAAAGTACGAAAAAAGTTATCACTAGGTTTGTTTTAATGAATAACCTGAAGTACCTCCATGAAATCAGATAAAATGATAATTGGTATCCCTTCCAACGGGCCAAAGTAGCATCGATTGCTAGTAATATGATATCAAGGCTTGAGCATGAGACGAAGGAATAATAAATGTCTCGTCCAGTTCGCCCATAAAATAACCAGCTCCAGCTCTTGAGTTTACTAGATAAACAGAACCATCTTTAAAAATCCTAAAGCAAGTCACATAGTCTGAGCAGTCAGAAGATCAGAAGACAACTTTTCAGAAGAGTAAACAGTCAGCAGAGAGCAGTCAGAAGAGTAAAACTTTTCAAAATTCGAGAATCCCCTCTTACTGGCAAATTTAGGAATGTTCTAAGTATACCGACATTTCACTGAGATCCACAGCGGCTCAGAGAACTTCACCAGAAAATCTATACGTTCTGCAGAGCAGAACTGGAGGGCGAGAGAATGAACTCTATTTCTAAAAGACTGTCGAGATTAATGTTCAATAGGTGAGATAAACCAAAAGGGATGTTTTCTGGAAGTGAAAGATTTTTTCAAGTGTTTTCATTGAAATTGTTGGAACAATTGAACTAAATAATCCGTAGAATGTTACTGAATTGGCGGCTAAGTTTTCGGTAATAGTTTTTATATATGATTGTTTCTTAAATTTTCTCCACCACCAAACGGAAATATTAAATAACACCTCTCCTGAAACTTCACAACACTTGGAAATTACAATTAGGGATGCAAAAAATCCTTCCTGGTCTAAAGATATCCATGAAATAAAGGAAGAAGTCATACTGGACTTATAACTAGTCATCTGATCCTTCAGTTGAAATATATATCACCCATGTTCTGAAAGAAGCTAGAACCAGCATATTTTATAATTTTAAATAATTCTCACTCTCTCCAGAAAATGGATAGAAACTTGACAAATTTCTTCACAAATCTTTGGGATTACTCTATTCCAAAATTTATGTTAGAGCCAGCAACTCGCGTTTTTTTTTACATAAAACCACTGGCCAATTATTTGATAAGAGAGGTTGAAGACATGAGAATAATCAAAGGATATTTAGAGATAATTCTGTGTATCTTTCAGTTATTCTCTCAAAAGGCAAGTCTATCCATCACAAAAATGGTTCTTTGTGCAAAGCGAAGTTATAAAAGAACACTGAACTCCAAAATTAATCGCAATTAATGCTCCCGCGCTCATTACGAAGGAGAAAAGCTCCACTCCAGCGAGCAATTAAAAGATTAGGTTGATTCTGCTCAAACACCATTCACAGTACAATATAACGAAATCTTTATGCATTTAATCTGAATAATCAGTCTGAGTAAGTCATTAATATCTATGAATGTTCATAGAATAGTGGAGGTAATATCTCCTCGACACCAAACATTGGTACTAGTCTCTGAAAGCTTAGCACATAATGCGTCTTTGTCATGTCTGTAGTTATGGAACAGTTAAGATTAATGGTCTGAATTAAAGCCTATGGGGCGCTGAAATGACAGTAGGGATGTCGTAGATATAAAATAACGCAAAAACAAACTGAGCATTGGAACGGATAACTCTTTAAAGTGTTTTAACCGATATGAAAAGCTTTGCTAAGTTCTGTGATCTTTTCAAACCATTTTTAATTAAAAGGGTGCTGAGGATAATATTTAAATTGATTTGATATATTTATAGTTTAATTAGAGTATCGAATTTAATTTAAATTATGTACTATGTATATTTATTGTAGTGTATAGAATTAGTTGCATGTTATCCTAGAGTAAAACTATTGATGTATGCACAAATTTTTAATTTCCCGTACAATTTTAATTTTTAATCCAATTTCCTTCGCACAATACTTTTTTTTAACGTAACCACCATCATTCCTCATACTAATTTTTTAATAACGCTTCTTATTCTAAACAGAATATTATCACTTAATTTTTCTACGCATCTTCATTTACATAATAAAAGTATAGCCTGTGAAAAGTAATAAAAGTTTAGATAAATACTATGATAAACGAAAAATAAATTTCATCTTGTTTTGATTGCCAGCTTTTGAGACATTTTCTCCGTTATATGTTTTTAAAAAATTATATTTTTATTACCTTATTTCCAGTTTTTAATTTTTTCCCACAATATGTATTTAAGTTGCTAAGCCGACTTTTTGGGCAGTCCGTGAGAGAAAACTACTGCATCACTTGACTTCATTTTGGTCTTAAAGGAAAGATTGTAATCTGTAGATTTGTCAAATTTGGTTTGTGTAACCGCAATTTCTATTAATTAGCGATAATTTACAATTAAAATATTTCTTTCTGCGCATGCTCAGTGGAATTTTTAAATCTCGCTTTAGATACTCACTAAGCACGAGGCCGCTTAAATACATTAATTTGTTTCTGCGCATTATTATGATTTTCAACATTTGGCAATGATGTGTTGAGTACAATTTGTGTATTAGTACATTTATTTACTATCTAGCCGTCATGTTTTGACGGGTACCAACTAGTAGTAATTAACACAGGAACATCAAAGGGAAAATTCATAGCTATGAATAATTCAGGCCGCAATAAATAAAGTTTAGTTTTATTTTCATACGGTGAACTTACAACTAAAGTTATGCACATTTCTCAGACTCGTAAAAAATGAAACCTAGCTTTTAACTAATGTTAACAACAACATGAATTTTCGCAAGTCTGATTATTCAGAGCTTTTTTTAAAAAAACAAAAAGGTAAGGAGTAAAAAGTTAATTACCTGGAAGCATATTTTCGTTTTCTACAGCCCGAGCTAGAAGATTAACAACATAAAATCTGACTAAAGTTTTCATAACGTATTTCCTTCCTGGGGGACTATGGAATTGCACTGGTTTTGTAAGAAAGAGCCTTGAAACGTTATTGTTATTATAATTATTTGTACGAAACGTGAAAAACTGAAGGCCATAAAATGTTAGAGAATATGTTTTGAGTCATTAGTGTTTATTCAGACAAAAGGCTTTAAATAAACTATGTAAAAATATATAAAAGCAAATTATGAATTATTTCCTGATAACAATATACAAAATCTCAAGGAAACAAAAGGCATTATTTCAAGCCGTATATCTAATCATCCTCCCTGGTCATAACTTTCTGTTTACTCTAATTTTCATATATTCTTTAAAAAGATTAGTAATATATATGAAATTTTAATTTTTATATATCTCACATTCCACAATATCAATATTTAAATAGCTTTCACGTATTCAAAAGATTCCTCTTTCCGCTGATAAGCAAACTGCTATATCATAGTTTAGTAATCGATAAAAAATGTAAAACTTTTTTTGTTGCTGAATACGTTTAGCATATCATCTATATATTTTTCCCGCAGCAATCAAGTACAACTTTATGAAATCACATATATACAGGGTTCGGCTGAATGGATCCCTACATTTGAAAGAGTAATTAAAAACGATCGAAACAATTTACAGAATAGAGATTTATATTTTCGAAAAGTACTTAGAATCTACATTTTTTTCCCACTAGATTTTTGAAATGACATCACTCATGTGGCACCCGTTATTTGCGATGTTCTGCCGAAGCCGTTCTCGACCACACTCGTGGTCATCTCTGGGGAAATGGCGGCAACTTCCACACAAATTGGCTGACCCACGGACTTGTTGCACATTTTAACGTAGGATTACTTTCCTCCATAACGGTCCTCCGGAAAGCGAAATTTTAGACGCTAAAACCATCCGTCATCGCGAGTTTTACAATAATTTTTACAGCGCGCCAAACCCAGTCTGTATCGCTTTGGCAAGCAGTAAACAGTTAAACAAAAAAGTATCAACAAAATTTTGACATATATATATACACACATTATATATATATATATATATATATATATATATATATATATATATGCAGTCGAACCCCGTTATAACGAACTTCAAGGGACCAAAGGTTTTTTTCGCTATGTCCGGTGGTTCGCTATATCCGAACCATTAACAAAAATGTTAAGAGTTCGCAAAATGTATAACTCATTAGTTGCTATGTATTTTCAATAATAATGTTTTGAAAGAATGATAAAATCTATTAAAAATAATCATTAATGAATTAAATTGACTAAAATCGATTACATTAAAATGACACAATACTAATTAAATTAATTAAAAATGAAGACAAATGGAAATAAATTGATTTTATCTTTAATAATTTCTCACTGTTTTGATACAGAAATAATCAGTAATCTTCTGCTGACGTGAAGCCGATTTCAAAAACGTTTTATGAATTTCTTTGTCCAATACATCAAATGACTCCAACACTTTTTCTTCCAATGTTTTTGTATACAAAAACTTATTAATTACACACATCGCTGCTGTAGCATCTGAGATGGTGGAGATTTCGTCATTTATGTGCTCCTCTTCCTCAGCATCAGAAGCAGAATCTTCGATTTCAGAATGATTCATTTTAATTTCTTCCACAATATCTTCATCAATCGGATTTTCATGTGTAATGACTTCATCATCACATGTTTTGAACAATTGCATATCACAATCTGAGAATAATGAAATTTTGTGCTTTTCTATCCACATCGCGATAGGTAAATCTTCATCATCATCATCTTCAACATTCTTTGCTCCTTCAACATCCGTTGTATCTTCAACATTCTTAAAAAGTATAAAAATTTTTTAAAAATTCAGTCGTCGACTGAAAAAAAAAATGTTCGTTATAGTCTATTCTTAAGATTTTGGAGGTTCGTTATAAAAGGATAAATTAGCATTAAATACAATAGGAAAAGGCGAGACCAAAATTTACGTTCGTTATATACCAGGTTCGCTATAACGGGGTTCGGCTGTGTATATATATATATATATATATATATATATATATATATATATATATATATATATATATATATATATATATATATATATATATATATATATATACATACGTACACACACACATGTATATATATATACACACACGTACATATATATAGATACATATATACATAACACATCTATACATATAGTATACATACAAAAGAGGTAAGCAACGATAAGTAACCCTACGTTAATAACCCCTTTCTGTCGCGGATACAGAATCGTTGTTTTTAAAAGAACGCCTCGATAACGAAACTGTGATGTTCACCTGACCAACTCATAGGGTTTACTGATAACCAGAAAAATTTTTCCGAACTGTTCCCACCTCCCTCGCAGTCCTACTCTCACTACTCCCTTACCCGTGATCTCTTCAAAAATATGAAAGTCCATTCTGCCGCACCCTATATTAAAAAGCAAAAACTTGAAAATTTCGTAATTTTGATTTCAGGTGTAGTAAATACCACTTTATTCGAGGGGTTAGAGGGGCAAACTGACATCGCGAAAGGTATTTTTTTCACACTATGGAACTGAACAATACTTTTTGTAAACAGGTTAATGTGCAAAGTTAAGTAAATGATTGTGACATATAGCTATTATACATTTGTTTCTTTAATTATAACAATGTGAGACTTCTATGGTGGAGAATGGAAAAAGGCCCAAGGGATTGGTCTTTGTGCACCGTAATATTGACATAGAAGAAATGCGCTTATATGCGCTTGTAAGTGTAGTGCCATATACTGTCAGGTTTACGTTCACTGTATGTACTGGTTATTTTTTTATTTATACCAATGCACTTGTTGCGAAAACATTCCACTATAATTCACCGCACTTTTGTTGGCCATTTTATTATGGGGGCACCATATAGGCGGACCAGCATTACCCCTTGTAAAGGGACGGCCCGAACGGAGGCGTTTTAGTGCCGCTTCGCCGGGATTCGATCCGAGCACCCTCAGTACCAAAAGCCAGCGCACTGTACCACAAGGATGCCCTGTACTGGTTATATTAGAGTATGTAAAGTTATGTTCATTGTACAAAGTATATAACAGACGCATGAGAAAGGAAAACCAGAATAAAACAGCAGTTTAAACATGGATTCCTTTTTTAATCCCTTAATTCGAAACTTTTGACAAAATTGATTATAATACTAAAAATATTTTTAACCCGTTTAGCTCAAGAACTCTCTACTTCTCATGTTCGATTCCCCTAATATGTTCTACAGCGATACATCGAGTAAGCATCGTCTTCTTTTGTTAATAATTTGAGCACGAAATAATAACTTCATTGATTTAACAGTAAAGGCTTTTTGTATGATTTAAAAACATTTTATATTGTTCCAGTAAAATTTACGAAAGAGAAAAATAAAAAAAGAAACTTTTTTGTGCGTTTCTGATATTTTTTTCTGTATTTATTCTGAGACGTAATTTCTTAGGCATCTTTATAATGAATAACATTTTTTGCTAATCTATAACAGACATCATTTTGCTTACGAGAGAAGCTGCAAGTCACAAGATAGATAACGAATTTTCGCCAGAATCTAATGTTTATTTTGAGACAAAATCGCTGAATATGGTATAGATACCAAAATTGACATTTTTTTTCTTTCCATGAACGTATATAATGCAAAACGAAAAATTCCCAAAATTCCTGTTTTCTCGCAGAATGTAATTTTTAACATAATTTCTTATTTATGTATCTGCATATGTACAAAATGCATTCACATGCATACTACAACCAGCTGGACGGAATAAGTTTGTTTCAGTGTTGATAAAATGAGCACTAATGAACTCGTTTGCTCCTTCATTCATGGATGTTTTTAATTAGAGTTCCAAGCTCGAAATAAGACTTTTTTTGGGGGTAAATATTGTTTTGGAAGTTTAAATTTCCCATTTGTTAGTTTTGTGCTCGTTTGTGTGTGTAGGTGTTGAGGTGGACGGGTTTAACGTCTTCAAATCGTTGAAAAATTTATGTACTATATGAATAACAGATCAAAAGTATTTAAAATTGCATCCTAACATAGCATCAAATGTATAATTATGTAGATAAAAAACACACAAAAACAACTTTTACTGTAGAAGTTACAGTGGTTCATTAAATATTCCGAAATAAATATCCATAAATTGTGTAGACTCATAATTTTGGGTAACTCTTGTTCACATGCTAACAGAGCCCGAGACAAGATCTATAGATATTATTTTGACTTGTCCACAACTCAGTTTGTATTTATTCATCTGAAGAACACCGAAGCTCTGATAGCAAGGATAAAAAGAAATACGACTATTGTGTAACACCTGTCATAAACACTCATCGTAGAATTCTTTAAACCCTAGATCATCCGTCTTCGTCATTTCTTTGCCACAGAGTCTAGCAATCGGGAAAGTTATAGAATAGCCTTATATCACTTTAAATGACACCTAATTTTTTCTGCTATTCATACAAGACATATGCACTCACACATATATAAATTTGATCGCATGACAAAAATCTTAATTTCTTTGGAGCACAACGCCGAACGTAACGAATTTTAAACAAGTATCGTCATAGGATGCTTCTTATAGCGAGCAGTCTTTCAATGCAGATGCTGGTGTTCTGGACATTCCGAATTCAATTGTGGTTGTTCTTCGTCGAAAAGGGAAGGCTCGTGGCATTACTGAGACAAAACCCGACGTGGGAGACCAAACAAATTGGACAGGCAACAGATGTCAATTTCAAACTAAAGAAGAATCGATCTTCCACTGAATCGGAGTTGGTTTTAGAGGTGTTCGAAGTAACAGGAATTGATATCAATAAACGTACAATTCAGCGGAAAATGCATAAAATCAGGTACCGTGGCAGATCGGCTGCACACAAGTCTCACATTGCTTAGCCTAGTGCATGTCATAAACTGTAGCAGCGTTTAGCACATGGTTCATGCGCTGAACATCAGTGGAGTGGGAAATGGCTATTGTGAGTGATGAATTACACTTCCATGTTTCCTAATTGTGAGGGCTTGCCTGGGTAAAGCATTTGCTCTCTTACTGCAACGACTATCATGTAAACGTTTGTTTTAAACCGCATTTTGTACGAGACTGTGTAAATAAACCACTCAAGGTGATGGTGAACTTTCAAATCACCAAAAATCGGAATTTTTGGGGGGTGTATTAATATTTTAATAATATGTAAATATTGGAACAAAATGCATTTTAAATATGTAGTGAAAAGTAAAATGAAAACTTGGTGGCTTTAGAAAAGTAAATATTAAAAGGTAGGTGAAAAAAATATCTTTTAAATGGCTTTTCATCAAAATTAGTCATTTCCAGATTTTCAAATCTTTGAAAGGCTCCTTGTGTCACAAGTTTTGACGAAATTTTATAAAATTTATAATACATACTCCTCTGATACATTAAAATAAAGTTACGTATCCATTTCAGGTTTCGATATCATTTGGATTATCAAAGTTTACCTTAAGTATAGAAAAATACAAAAATTTCACGAAAATTCAGAGTACAAGCATAAAAATATTTCCTAAAAATTAACTATACAATGAATGCAGAAAATAATGCATAACTCTGTGCAAAATGTATTTATAAAGAATATAAATGCAAAAGTAAGGGGGGTGGGAGTTAAAAATTGGAATGCAAGGAGCATTTTTTTAAAAATAATTTCAATTTTTAAAATATAAAAAAATTTAATATTTATAAAATTTTATAAATGTGTTTGATATAGCTATACTTTAATAAATATGTATGCGAAATTTCATATCTCTGAGGTAAAAATTTCTAAAATTGCTTTTAAACGTTCCCCATCCCCTCAAAATCTTGAATGCTTGTTTAAATAAATCAATATTTCTTAAAGCAAGTTTCGATCGCATAAGGATATTTATGTATGAATTTACATGAAAATACTATCAAAAAATGCAATATGCAAGGCACCTACATCTGAGAGTAATATTTTCTAACATCAGCCGCAATAAAGCAATCACGAGAGAAGTAAAATACTGGGAGTTTTCTGCAGAAAGAGAAAATTAGTTGCTTTTCCTGTTTACTTTAACCACCGACAAATTTATTTCTGCCTGAAAGTAATATGAATCTAATTAAGAAAACGGGTGAGGAATGAATATTTACTTGAAGAAAGCCCAGTTAATTAAAATATTTAATTCTCTGTCGCACTGGAGGTATACCACTTTTTTAAAACCAGGCAGGTGCATATCAAATGCGAGAGTAAGGTTTAATCAAACATGCATATTAAAAAGGTCTTTTTATGTAAAAAGCATGCATTTTATATTCATATCACACTTAATTCGGGTAAACTGAGTAACGTTTTAATATCATACCTCTCTGCTATATGCATATGTGTAAAAACTTATCACCCATACCCAAATGTAAGCAGGCAAGCGTTACTATGAGAGATGCATAAATCCTAATATATTCGGGCAGCGCTTTGCTACGAAAGATATTCTTGCAAACCACAAATACTGACACCATGAATTATGGTACTAATATTCTTCATGGTTCTGACAATTTTTAACTGATATGTACTATATTCCTATATAGGTAAAGAATCAGTAGTGGATGATCATCCAGGCGATCGTATACATTCATAGTAGACTGTTGTCTCATTTTTTTACAATATCTCTTGGTTATATATCATATCTCCCCCAAGCACACACACACACACACACATATATATATATATATATATATATATATATACACACATGGTGTTTCATATTGAATGGGACAAAAAGAAAGCATACCTGTGAACGCTGTAATTACTTTATTTGGATAAATCAAATTTACAGAGAAACTATAGCTATTCAAGTTTCTATAGATGTTCTATGTGTGCCCCCCCGGTGACACGGCAAATATCTATGCGCTATTTCAGTGCCTGCCACACTCGTGATAGAATATCCTTTGTCAATGATTCGAGCACTTCAGTTTTCCGCTGTTTCAGTTGCTATAAGTCCTGGGGAAATGGAGGCACGAACACTTGTCTTTAACAAAACCCCATAGGGAAAAAACACGAGGGGTTAGATCTGGGGATCTCGGTGGCCAACAAAGCAATGGCATATCGTTTGACCCAGCACGGTCAATCCAGCAATAAGTAGACTATCGTTCAGATACTGACGTAAGTCTATATGCCAATGTTGTGGAGTACCGTCTTGCTGCAGAATGAAGCCGGGAACCGCTTCCTCCAACTGAGGGAACAATAAACGAAGATGTTTCGGGGTATTCCAAAACACAGTACGCTTTCTCCTGCATGGATGGCGCCATTTTGACTGACAGTGCCTCTAGCGGCGATTTCCTAACCGGAAGATTTCTCGCTGTTGCCAGATAAAACTTGTATAGTTCTAGTTTCAGAATTAATTTGTTTCGGCTAAATAAATCAATTACAGAATTTGTACTATGCTATTATTTTTGTCCCATTCAATATGAAACACCCTATATATATATATATATATATATATATATATATATATATATATATATATATATATATATATATATATATATATATATATTACTTTTAATGATCTGTACATCACGGGGATTCATGAATGTTGGTAAATACAGGATATGCGAATACATAAGTTCGTAGTCATGACGGTGGGGAGATTCGTAGTTGGGCAACACAGATGGAAAGAGCAGGACTATATATACTCTGGAGATCCATGGAAGAGACGCACGGACAGTAAATGGATTTATTGCAGAAGTATGATGACGACATTACACGGCATAAGAGATTTTAGTAATAGTAACTGTACGCCTTGTAACTTGATAACTAGACACAAATATACAGCATGACAATATCGGTACCGGAAACCAGCCGGATCTCGAATATGCTTCACACCAACGGAACAGTAGCGGCGTATATTTTTAGGTTTAGAAAGAGGCTTGCGACGAAACACAAGCAAGACGGACGCACGGCACACCACAAGGAAAGACACGGAGACAGGAAAAAAAAAAGCCCCAGGAGAACCCTTTGAAGAACCTTATAAAGGCTTAGGGCGCTGACAGTTGAGAAATCTTTAATTGGTTAGAATTAGGCATCTTTCTTAATTACATAAGGGTATGATTCAACATCACAGGCTCATCGAACAGGCGCGCACTGCGAGATAGACCCGTGATGTTGACTCATGTTTTTAAATAACTTTAATGTTCGACCATGGCGGTTTAAGAGACAAATTTGTTTGTTTATCTCTAGATCACAATTTAAAAAAAAAAGCATCTGTACTTTATTAAAACGATAACAAAATAATTTAAACTACGCGTTAAAGCAGGACAATTAGTAATAGTGGGGCGTTATTATTACATATATATATAGCCAGGTACCATATTTTTAAAGGTTATGGTATCCGATATGCAACAGAGTTTAAAATCTATTTATACGTTATCCATCCAAGGAAAGAAAATGAAACCAGTCTCAGCATTATGAGCTATATAGCTCGGTGCTTACCTATGCCGTTACTAAACACTTACTCTGCGAAAATTTATCTTTTTCAGTTATTAACCCTTAATTGCTGCAGTCAAAAAATTATTTAGCAAAATGCAGATCCCTAAGCCAACAATTCCCAGCATCATTTTTTTATTGTTAAAAAACAATAAAGATATTATTTCGGTACTTGTCAAAGCTAAAGTTTTATGGATATAATCAGTCCCAATTGTTTGTAAATTTCTTAAAAGTTATATTTACTCTCCGATTTTGTAGCATTTTCCCTCAAATGAGAACTGAACCTTAAACAGAACAGGTTAATTTGCATTCGTAATTACTTCGAACAAATTTAATGTCTGTTTAATGCCGCGACTCGGTGTCAAAGGTGCACAAGGAAATAAACAGCGAAAGTGCTTCATTGATGCAGAACAATGAGACATTAGGTACAATAGATTGAATTCTCTTTTATGATAATGGCTTGGACTTTATTAGAATTGATAATATAATCGGAGGAAGGAGACTCACATTCACTAATCCGCTTGTTTGCTCTTTCTCTCACTCACTCACTCACTCAAAAACACACTCACATACACCAACATACAGATTGATATTTTAGCATGTTTGCATTTTATGTACTTTAGCAACGAAAATTGAAGGCATGTTTAGTCATATGAATAGATCAAAATTATAGGCTCATTTTTCGATTTATTCGGGTCAATTTTGGACTGTAACTTAAAAAAATATTACATATAAAATTGCATTTTAAATATTACATATTGTTATGAAAACATCTACTTAAAACTAGTTCAGGAACATCGACTTAAAACTAGCCGGAACTGGTTTGCACCCAACTTTTCTCCTGCTCGTACGATTCAAAGCGGCGGCGCTTCAATGAATGCGCACGCACTGACATTCCCCGATTGCAAAGTTAGGATAAAAATGATGGCAACAGAAAAAGAGCGGCGAATTTCCGGTTCAAGAACTGTGTGTGGAGTCAGTCTTCGTAAATTTTTCGATGAGAGAACCCATCCATCTGCTTCTAGAAAAATGGTTCTTAACCACGTGGCTGCAGGTGTCGCATAAAAAGAATAATCAATCTTCAAAATACTGATGAAGAAATAAATTGATCTGCTGTGAGCGAATTTCCTTCCCACGTGTTAGATATGTTTCTACAAGTACGCATATAGTACAGAATTAACGCAGGTGTTAATGGATTTCAGAAATCCTAATGTTTCCCGGCCCTTTGAGGAAATATGTGATGCCCACGTTCAAATCATTATGTGCTCTCTTAGTTCATGTATTAAATAAAGTGTCATTTATTCAGAAAGTGTGGTAAGCGAATTCTTTTTTATTCTTTTATTTTTAACGCGTTGTACTAATCTTCTAGATCATGCCATAACAACATTAATTAACACATATATAAAATAAGGCTTCGTGCTGCCCTAAAATGAACCAATTCCTTTCCAAAAATAGACTTGCAATAAAATTACTTCAAAAGCTCTCAAGTCATAATATCACACCATATAGCATTGGATACACCATAACAAGCTTTGGAGGCATATTCTGCCGAAACATCAAAATTAATTGCCAGTTCCTATTTCTCTTTTAGAAAAATCTCCAAGACCATTTTTCTTCATCCGTTTACAAAGTAGCTTTTGTTGTCGTTGACTAATTGGATTCCTTTTTGTGCGACATATTCGTTATAGAGGTTATTCGTTTTCAATATTTATGAGATTAAGTCCAAATTAAACACGATAAAGCCCCGTACAATAGAAGTAGGTCTCAACTGTTTTGTGAGGGCGTAATATTTTTTAAGTTTCTTACACATTAGTACATTTCAGATGGAAATTACTGTTTGTAAATCAATAAAAATAAACAGGATAAGCCTGCCGTGAATAATGAGATATAATCATATCTAATGAATAGTTGTCTTTTAGGTACCAAATCGGGCGCAGCGCCACATAGAATTCAAAACTCATGAATTGTAGTTAATTAATGATGGCCGAACCAGTTGTGTTCGATTTATTCTTTAGTAGCAAAAGATAGCTTGACATACAACCAAAATCTTAAAGAAATTTGCATTTGTATATTAAATATATCTGTGTTTGCATTGAAAAAGAGTGTCAAGTCCAAAATCGTAGTTTTGAGACAAATGGGATTGAAAAAAAAGGAGGCTTTTGTAAAGTCAGTTTTTTTAAATTTATTTTTTAATTATTTTTTAGGTAAATTTTTCCAATTTTATTTTTGTTGAGTAAAGAGTGTTAAGTCCTTGATTGGGACGTAACCTCTTTAACAGTAACATGTTTGTGTTTTGTTTCACATATCCCAAATTTTCCATGATGAATAAAAATATTCAGGAGTGAACTTAGACTTAGCTTTATGTACCCTGCAGTAGCCTTTGGTTATTCAAACATGCCTGGTTTGATAACTCATTTTAACCCATTTTGGACTTAACATCCTTTGCACAGCAAACACAAATATATAACACGCAATATTTATGTGTGTGTATGTGACGGCCAGTGTCCGAAATTTGACGAAATGGCTGGTATGGCCACTTCTATCATTGACCAAGTCATGTAGCTATAGCCCGAAATAAACGAGAATTTACAGCTACATTCGGGCTTTGGCCGGCCAATTCGTGACGCGCACAGCAATGAATGACCAGTTCGCGAATTTTCCAAGAAAAAGTGTAAATAAACAAAACCCTGAGAAACTAGCTTTAACCAAAGAGAAAATATGGGAAATTGATTAAAGAATTGAAGCAAGCAAAGAAAAAATAAACGGCAAAGTGTTGATTACCAACGGCTTACAAGATTTATTGTAATATCGGTGAGTGGTCCTAAAAAGACTTATCGTTCTGGTTAAAGGAGATGGAGGTGTATCCTATTACTTGTGTACGGATGAATATTTTGATATATTGCATGATACTCGCCTCAGGCAAGCGTTAGTTACCAAACCTATGTTTTTTAAAAAGCTAAACTCAAGACGTCTAGTGGATTTAATCGATATGCAGAGTTCTACATATGGGTAGTACAGATGTATACAGAATTAGCAAGTTTGTTCTCTAACGTCCATTAAAGAGGAAACGAGCAGTAGAAGTGGGCATAGATTGCTGGACATTTTCACCAGAATAGGGACCCTGAGTAGTCTAGAGTTTGACAAGGGTAAAGAATTTGCCAATAGCGTAGTCAGTGCACTTTAAGAAATGTGGCCAGAGTTAAAAGTTGTGCATGGCAAGGCACGTCATAGTAGAAGTCAGGGATCGATTGAGAGAGCAAAGGAAGATGTCCAAAATATGTTGATAACTCGGATTCACATTAATAACGCAAATCGCTGGGTGGAAGCACTAAAATTCATCCAATTTATGAAAAATCGTTCCTTTCCCCAAGGTATTGAACGATCATATCAGGAAACTATGTCCGGGTGTAAACCTAAATTAGATATTACTACTTCACAATGTACTACAGAAATCGGATGAAGGCATAGAAAATGTTGAAAATGAGATGAAAATTGCATTGCGTTCTGCAACTTGAGAAAGCCAGAAGTATCATGCAGAACAGGAGATATTTTTTTCCAACAGAAACACATCAAAATAATGATCTTAGTAAGTTCAAGGATAATCTCTAAGCAGAGAATAATGATGCATTCTGTATCGTTTGTGAAAGAGAGGCTTCAAACGCTCACACCTCAGTGCTGTGCAAACATAGTTCATAGTATTTGTGGAGTATCAACTGAAGAAACGTATGTTCTCTTTGCTGTGTTTTTCAACTGAAAAGACATTTTTGCATTCGTATATTTTTTCAACTTAAACTATTTGGACACTGATTAGCATTTCTTTGATTTTGAAGTAATGTTTTCTACTTTGGCTAAACTAGAGTGATTTTTCACAGTAGTAATAACATAAGTTAAAACTGGTATGGTCAACTTCCGGAACTGTTATGAGCCAGCTCCACAAAACTTATAGCTTTGGCCACTTTCCTTGGACAATTCGCGAACTGGCCATTGATTGTCGGGAGCATGGCGATTTGGCAGGCCAAAGCCCGAAGCAGTTGTAAATCCTCGTTTGTTTAGGGTTTGGGCATGACGTATCCAAAGCTAGGAGTGGCCAGCCATTTCGCAAATTCGTCCGACTTCGGACCTTTGTAACATATACACACACCCATACATGCATACATACATACATACATATACACATATGAAAACACACACGAACACATTCAAGTCTAACTACTTACATACTTATCCCCGAAACTAATAATTTTATCAATTCCATATCATATCCACTGAAAACAAATATTAATCAAAGTTATTTGAAACACATATTACACTTCAGTCCTGTATTATGTATCTGACAACACATAAAACACCATAATGATGTGCGAGGGAAAATCTCGAAAGCATATTTTTATACTTATCTAACAACAAGTGAGAAAGATCTGCAAAGAATTTTGAATTTGGAGTCTGAACGGCGTCTCCTCGGGAAGTTTCGATAAATTGAAAATTTCGGCATCAAGATACTACTTCGATAAAAAAAATAGGAACTTCTACACGGTTATGATAGCATTGGAAATCCCATACGTATTCCCCAAAAGCGATGGATAATACATTTCTAACAAAAATATCTGACTGGTGACCTTTCACTTCGATTTATTTTCCTGCCGTCCTTGATACTAAAGAAGGCAATTTCAGATTGAATGTGTTATGGAATTGATTATACGGGGTACAATATTATATATTGTCTAGAAAAGTGACAGAAAACCTTTTATAAAAGACAAAAGGGAGCTTTAGAGAGATACTCCAATTCAGAATGATTAAAACACAAAAAAAAATCGCATCTTTTGCCTCTCACGTTTGTTTTGTACCTTATTCAGATTTATTCACCTCTCCTCAAAATAATACTGTACAAACTGAATAAAAATAGCTTAATTCCCACTGTGTTTATGTAAATTAAATACTAAAGTACCTGTACTGTTCAAATAAATATTTACAAGAAAAAATTCTCTCCAAATTTTTCCGATAATTGTCTGAATTACCATTAGGATATTAACAATAAAAACCTACTTGAAATTTTCCGATAGGGATTCAACTAGCTATTGTGTTATAATCGATTTTCTTCCACACAACTTGTATTACTTATGTAAGTGATTGTTGTGTAATTATTGTTACACTAAATAAAAAATTAATGAAAAAATATTTCAAATTTTCAATATTCCAATTTTTTGTGAGATATGTTTTGGGGAATTCAGAGGGTTTTTTTTAATATAACTTCAGATGAAATTTCTTAGCAACTAGAGCCGCACATTACAAGCAGTATGTTTCATAACATACTGTTTTTGCAGCTAATACGCAGTCACTTGTACGGAGACATTCACACTATGTTTAAGATCCTTGTCAAGGTAAAAATTGGAGATTAAATTGTATTTTAACGAATTTTAAATTATTTTTCCATGACAACATGTATTTATTCCATACATATACATCCATACTGCAGGAGTTCTCAATATACCATGATATCTATATGCAGTGGATCCCATCACAGATTGGTCTCAGCGGCAACAAAGCGGCTGATGTCCTGGCTAAAGAGGGAACTACAATGGATTTGACCTCTAACACTAACGTTTTTTTAGAGATCTGCTCAAGAATTAAATCTGCCATCGCCCTTTCATGGCGATCTCCTCCAGCACATTACTGGTATTGTGGCAGACAGCCGGGAGGAGCTATGGCTTTTGTACGCAATCGTGTTCAGAAGACTGCTTTGTCAACACTCCTAAGTGGTCACCCGAAGTGCCGAATTTGATCAAGACAATAAGATCTTCCCCATTTATAGAAAATGTAACATCAATCATTCCACCCCTGACCATCTTTCTTACTCGGGGCTTGAAAAAGAAGATTTGACGCCTTCCCCTCATTGTTTTTGATTTTTTAAAATTATTTTTGGTCTCATGGATCTGGTCTAGCCTATCGGCAAGATCAGATAGGATCAGACAACAACAACAATATACATCCATATATCATCCCTAATGTCAAGATCACCGACTCCAGTGGATGGCACATACCCTGCATGTACCATATTATGGTACATGCAGGGCATGTGCCATCCACTGGAGCCTCTTCCACTAAGTTTCATTGTCACAATCAACACGATATTAAAATACCCTCACGGCCGTATTTTATTGGATTTCATGTACACTTTGTCACTAAGAAATCAGATCATGAGTACTTTTTTTAAATTCGACTCTCATGCTAAAATAATTCCTATCTTTTATATTTATTAGCATTTTTATAAATATTTAATTCAATATAATGTTGCTGGTACAGATTAGAATTTATAAATACTGGTTTATCAAATTAAGACTGTTCAAATTAGGTACTTTGATTGCTGGGAACTTCTGAGTAGAACGTTGTAATTGGTATGCTGTGTAAGACAAAGTTAGAGGTGAACCTATAAGTTTTCTGAAGGTTAAGAATATGTTTATTCTGATTCCTCCTAATTTTTCAAGTTTGGAAGGTGGGTTTCACGAAATTCCTGTTTAAATTGCTCATTTCAGCGAAGAAGAAAAAGATTGTTCATTAGACATCTCTGCTTGTTGGAAGTTATGGTCAAGATATTATCTTTCACAGAAAAACCAAATAAAACAGATCAAGTTGAAATAGATTTGTAGAGGATTTTTGAAATCTCTACGGGTCTGTTCACATAGAATCCACTAGCATCAGCGTTAATCGCATTGAAATACATTTAGCCAATTACAAACCTTCAAACGATTAGCCACAAAATGTTTAAGGTCTGTTATTGGTCAAAAATATGTCAATACGAGTAACGCTGACCCTGACGGATTCTATGTGAACAAGCCTTAACTCTGAAGAATTCCGTTTACGTTGACTCGCTTTCCGACACATTGAATTTTGCACGAAAGTTTGAAATAAATTCAAGATTTCGTTTTGAAGCAAAACTCCTGTATTCTCCATACACTGTTAGATACCCTGAAAGAATACTTCTGAGAACTCTGTAGAGCAGTGCGAGTTCTGTACGTCTTGGAGCAACTGACATCACATATTCATTTCACTAAATGTATTTATCCCTCCAAATTTAGTCACTAGGGGCTGACCACTTCTGTTTGCGTTTTGATATATTTGATCCAAACTGGTTTGTGATCCCTATACATCTCCTTCCTTGTTATCACTAGTCTGATTTTCTCAACCACCTAGTAAAAATTGACATGTTTTTAGGTTTGTTTGAAGGCTAATAAATTTAAAATATCTCAGCAAAATTATAAAAAATAATCAGCTTTTTATTGTTTTCAGGTTTTTTAATAAGCCAGGTAAATCACGAAGCATTTTATAAACTTACGTATATTTTGGAAAAACGTTTTATAAAACACTTGGCACAGTCTAAATATCACAACGAGTCTCGTTTATTGTAATCAGGATTTGGCACAGCTTTACGATCGCATGTTTCTTAATCATATAGTGAATTTTTTTCCCATTAGGTGAAATGGCAACTATTATGATTTCTTTCCTACTGCCATAGCATAGAATGAAATATAGAAAAGATTTAAATTCAAATGAATATTTTTTTAAAAATCTTCCTGTAAAACAATAAAAAGCTTTATAAATTCGTGATAACACAAACAAAACACAACAAATACTTTAAAATGAAATAACGTGCACATGATATTATGTGTAGCAATTACAAAAGTTTTACAAAGACCTGATCACCGATGAGATATTTGATACTTACTTACGAGTGCAACGCCTTCCAACATCATTTTGTGACAAATACACTTCTTAACAGGAGCCAAGCAGCCTATACCGCATTTTTAGATAGCATTAAAACTTATAGGCGACACCAAGGAGAGGGCTGCCGTCGATAAGTTACATGTTGCCATGGCAGTTAAAGCACTTACTTACATGTTGGAGTACCGGAAAGAGAGAAAATTGGAAATGAAAGGTCTTAATCCAAAGATTTGTGGAGACCAAATGGCGAACAGTCACGCCGATTCCAAAGCTGAAACCATTTTGGCCAAGAAGCCATTACAAGTAGTTTCAAGAAAAATTTGGATTAAAATATACACGTTTTTAATACGAAAGTTCATTCGTTTGAGCGACGAAAGGTCTCCTGATACTGCTTGACACAGGTATAATAACTGATAGGAGGTGGATATAAACTTTAGAACTCAAAAATAGATGGAGGTTAGCTAAATTGAAAGATCCTAGATTCCCCAGAAAAAACCAATTTCATAACTATATCTACTTAATAATCGCAATATAAGGAAACAGCAAGAGTTACTGAATAAGAACACATTATTGAAAAGGTGAGTTTATTATGCAAATTAACATTCGTGTGAATTCCAGAAATTACATTTTCAAGCAAAATTCGAACTGATAGATCATTTACCACTTGACATAATGTAATTATTAGCAATTATGTATTTGAAATCAGGTGTAACACATGGGTTATATGACTAACTACCTATTGTTTTTCCTTGTGTGTGCAGGGAAAATCAGTACTACCACAGGAAGTGTTTTTTCCTCTGATAAAGTTCCTCTCACTAATTCTGTATTCTTCTGCTCCAGTCTAAGGTACGAACCGTATTCGAAAAGGTTTGTAATTTTGTACCCTTTAGCGTACTGTCATTTTAAATATTGACATACGCCAAAATTTTAATCCAAGCGTAATCCTAATTGCTAATCTAAGTCAAGCTATGGAGTACATCTGTAAACTAGGAACTTCCATTCCTTCTGATAGCATGTTAAAAAAATGGTACAATAGAGTGTCTGAATCGACGTTTAAAATTCTGAAGTTCTGTAATAAAGGAATCTATGTAGATATAAATTGAAAAAAAGTTAAACGACAAACCATGTATAATGAATAAAAAAAAATTCATGACAAAACTAACATTTTCATGTACATATTATCATCCTATTGCTGTGCACAAATTTATATTTATTCATTAGATAATGAAGCAAATGCAGAAGGCACATATCCCAATTTCACCTTACACTTAACCTCAGCTTTTAGGACATTTCCAGTTTCTTCCCTTACAATTCTTTTAAGGATGTTATCCTTTTCCCTGATTATGTAAGCAATTTTCTGGACAGATTTTGGCAAATGTGTTCCAGATCACGTAACCGTATTTCATAAATGACCATTAAATAATTACAATATATAAACTTGCCATAAAATAGTGCTCGCTGCTCATGTGTGTTTTAGAATAGCAAGGAATAAATTATTTGTGATAATCTAAAAAAAAAAGCTTTACAATAAAGATGGAAGTCGGATTTAAAAAAAGTACAAGAGATAATAGAATGTACTTGTTTGATTTTGTACCATATATATATATATAAACAAAGCTATTTAACTCCGTTTACCTTAATAGGGTGTTTTGTCGTCCCGTTTTCAAGTTAAGCTGGATTATATGAAGGCCTTATTTGAATAGTGGTCCAACTCCATTCTTGTTCATTTTGAGAGACAGAGCCTTAAATTCTAATGAGTGTTGAGAAAAGTCTGATTTGAAATGCCCTCTGCTGGCAGCAAAAATAAGCTGGAGGTGTACCAGTTTAAAAATAAGATAGAAATGACTTGTATAAGCATGAAAGTGAGGCTAACTCCAGTTTTTTTAAATGCTGAGTTGGACCACTATTCAAGTAAGGCCTTCATATTTAACCCAACAATCTAGAAGAGAACAGTTTTTGGATATCATTTAGCAAAAATGGAAGACTGGAATACTTAAACATCAAAGTATCGATGTTATGTAAACAAAACTCTGTATTTACCATTTAAAGTTAATACTTAGGTCGTCTGCACACGGAGCAACTCAAAAGAAACTGATAACTGACAACGACGTCGTTGACGAGTTTGTAACCAGTTGCGCTGTGTGCGTGGCTCCATTCAATTACATAGGTTACGACTCATCACGGACTGGTTTGTGATTTGAGTCAGTTATCAGTTTCTTTTGAGTTGCTCCGTGTGCAGACGGCTTAAAGTTTCATGCGATATTTTTCCACCCATAAGATTGAAACTTTTGTAATTCAGTAAATTTTATTGGTACTTTTAATAATATTTCCAGTCAATTGACTTAACTAATAACTCTAGGAAAGTTCATTCAAAAGAGAAGGATATTTCTGTTTACGTGAAAAAGGAAGTGCTTGTGCAGTTAACTGCTAAATACTGAAAAATAAAATTGGTTTGAAGGTTCAAAGCATTTATCTCATATAGCAGTTAAAAGAAAATTCTTGAACCTTTCAAGCACGTATTCTTCACAAAAGATACGTGATAGAACTTAATCATCGTTTGTCAGGGAGTACGCTTAAAACTCTCTCCAGGTTAGTGAAAGAAAAGAAGAGATGAATGACAGTGGCAGACACTAAAGAAGATTATGACAGCTAATAAAAAAACAACAGCTGTTAAAGTGACTGAATCTATAAGTTCAGATTCCTTAGTGAGGCAAAATTGTAGAAGAAATTTTATTGAAAGAATATTCAAGGCAGAGCTGCATATATCAAGCCACTGGTAACACCAATAAACACCCAAAGGGTGAATATGTGTTGCGTAGAGAACAAACATATTTTGAACTACTTTGATGACTTAAAAAATATGTCATTACTACGACAAATGACCTTCCCACGCTTGCATAGACTGAAGAGTTTTTTCATATATACTGCCTACTTCCTGCAGTAAACTGAGGTAGTCCAGCAGCTTTACTGAGGAGTTTAAAAAGTGACATTGAATGATTTGATTATTGAATTTGGGGTAACCAGGGAACCTAAAAGTTCGAATATTTTATTCTAATAGAGATGTTCTACCATGTTAATCCCCCTAACAATTTAATTGGAACTGTCAAAAGATGAGCATCGGCACAATGTTAAACATCTTTTTATGTTTCGTTTTATTTTTTGAGGGGGGGGGGGATGCGTAGGCACTTGTCATGAGACATTCTCACAGAACTACTGAAATCATCATTGACTACTTTTTTTACCATGTTTTTATTAACTTGCTTTCTTGTTTGTGTGTTTGTTTGCGTGTGTTTGTCCAGTACAAATCTTGCAATAGATTTTAACTAACTTCCCGACTAGCTAGACATTTGAAACTTTTAGAATAGCTCAAAACACGATGACAGTGATTTTTTTTAATACTTTTAGCCATCTTTAAGCAGAATTAAATTAATTTTCAGTTATTTTCAGTTAATTTTGTTTTGTAGACTGGTGCAGCCATCTATTGGCCGGACCGGGAACGAAAAGTTAAATGCAAGTTAACATCCAATTAACTTCATTTTCTTTCAAGTTGATGGGATAATTCATCAAAAAACTTTAAAAAAGTATTTATTAATACATAGAATTCTCAACTTTATATGATTCAACAGAAAATTTAAAAACATGGTATATAAAAAGTTCTTTTTATCTTGTAATTATTTTAAATCAGGGATCACCAAACAGGTGATTCAACATTACTCCCTTGGTTCCCTCTCTGTTTTTATCGAGCACCCCCAGAAGCGACATCTAGGGAGCACGTTGAATCCTGTTGACCATAAAATCGTAATTTCGTGGTAGGAAGGATTTCATGGTCTACGGATTCAACGTGCTCATATCCGGCCTAGACACGAAGTCATTTAATGGCGTTCGTCGGGATTCAACTGAGCACCCCCAATCCGATGTCCAGTAAGCTACCATTTAGCTTGGCCCCATTAACATCATTGATATCTGTGTATTTTGGAAAACAAAGATCGAAGCTGATATCTTCTTTAAACATCTCTAAAGGAACTTACACACTTTTTACACGGTTAATGGTTATAATATTCCATAAACAATTGTTCGGATCTAGAATTTATTTCTGAAAGGAATTATGAAAGCAATATTACAAAATAAATATCGTTTAATACCAAAATAATAAAGTAATTTTATATTACATTCTATGTGTTTTCCTTATTTCTACTTTCACCTGTATATAAGATCTACTTATAATAATTATATGGAAGGCGAACTAAAGTATCAAATTTTGTGTATAGAATCTAAGTCAAACTTTTTTTTTCTCCTTGAGAAATACTTCATTTCAGAAAAGCAGTCTGCTGGACGCAATTTACAATTTTTCACCGCTTACATAAACCTAAAAATTCTACATATGCTTTAAGCATGCATATTTCGTAATACCTAGAGTATGAATTATTCGCGAGAGAGATTTCTCAAGTGCCAAAAATTGTGACATTATTTTAGGATTGCAATGTAGTGAATGTAATTTTTCACAGAGGTAATGAGAAGCATGCAAACCTTTCACCCCCCCCCATGATAAAGAAGTAACTTTAATTGCATATGCATATTTAGAGTGTTCCTATTTTTCCGTCCACTTGCTACGCAGCAATTAAACATCCTGAGAAGCTCTTATTCACGCCTGATAATGTAGAATAATAAATAAGGTGCTAATTGTGTTTTGCAAATTAAAAGTTCACGTTCTTGCCTAATTCATTCAGTAAATAAATCTCAAAAGTGAATCCGGAATTCGTTCGAATTTACTTCAGTCGCAGCTAAAGCTGTTCTTGGAATAGTCTAAAGGGCTGCAGATAATCCGAGTGCTCAAAATTAATGGCAACAGTAGGTCTACATAATTTGTTGCGAGACTTAAAAGCATACAATGAATAAGAATATGCAAAAATGCCGTCAGGAATTTATGGCGTTTTGTGGAGAGACAAGAATGAAGTTGACTTTATTGTACAAATCCCAGTGGGAGGATATGCAGCTGTCTAATTATTTCCAGAAAATATTATATTTTTTTCTACCTTTACGTTGTTTTTGCTTATGTGCGATAAATTTGAACACCTTATAAAAGGTGTATATTTTTTCAAATCCTAATCCATGTGCTTAGTGTTTTTTGGCGATTTCATGGTATACACCGAAAGTCACATAATATTCCAGACTGTCATCGGAGTTTTATAAAAAAAATTATTAATACCCACTATTATCAGCAATTTCAATTTATTTTCTTAATATAAAGCTAGTTTTACTTCCTTTAAAAAACATGAGAAAAATACAGTAATAACTGTACAGTAGAACCTCGATATAATCGAATTCCTTGATAATTCGAAGTCTTTCCATTCCCCTTGAACCTGCCTAACACTCATGTTATCATTAAATCAAACCTCGGTATACCGAAATCCTCGATTATTCGTGAAGTTTTCTCGTCTCCCTTTAGGTTCGATATATCGAGGTTCCACTGCATAAGTAATAACGTAAAGTAATAACTATATAGGAATGTGTCGTACATAAATAAGCCAGCTTTGAGAGCATGAAATTCTCATGACTGTCAGAAAACACATGACGATATAAAAACGGAATTTTTAGTTGCCCGCTCGTAAAATTTTAATTCTCAAGAATGTTAGTAAGCTTAGGACATTACGGTCACCTTTAATAATTTGAGGGTTAAACTGACTGGGGCCTACAGTTAAAGCTGATTCAAGGTGGCTCTAAACTACAATTTCAATCACAGAACTCGGGCAAGCAGACTCTAGGAGCGAAAGCCAGCGTACTTCATTCTGACAAACATCGTCCTTCTCAGTGATATACGGGGTTGGTTGACTAAGAGAGCTGCGGTCACCTTTTTACCCCATGAGGGCTATTTAGACCACCGCCTGCTGCTTAAATCTGATTCCGAATGGCTACAAACATCCATGCCAAATGTGGGACTCGAACCCACAGACTGTGCCGATTGCCAGCGCCTTCGTCCCAATGCTATACAGGATGGTGGAATGATATTCAACAGCATGTGGTAATGCAAGCTTATTGGGGAAAATGCTAAGTGCCTTTATAAATTACAGAATAAAAAGTTAAATTAATTGAGCGGATACCCGAATAAAACTTTTAGCTCTGCATTTTGGGTAAAGTGTTTCAATAGATCAATTCAAATCCTTATGGTTAGAGAAACGAGTCATTTAACTGGACATTCATTACTAGACTACAATGTTTATCTACCTCAATGCTATTAGTCTATTAGTTGTCTCAAGGGTATTTTGTAGAACAATTAAAAATCTATTCCAATCTAAGCAAAAATCCCCCATATTTAAATATTAATAACCAAATTTCCAAGTTATAACGAGTCAACTTTAAGTGTTTTACAGTACAAGTTTAGTTAGGATCTAAGAAACCTACTGATACAATTCAAAGTAAAAGTTATGGGATTATCATGTCTCTGATATATTCATAGCTAACTATATAAAGAATGACTTATTTTCAATTCAGTAGAAAATGAGCATTCAATAAATAAGCGCCCTACTCTTCAGATTTTGTAGCCTGTGTCCGATTTAAATTGTTACATTCAAGGCTGCTGTGTAAAAACCTCTTGGATTCGCTCACCTCAATGTCAGACTGTGGAGAAAATTTGTCTACTTTTTACAGCAACATAAATACTGATAATCCAATAAAAACGGTATTTTCAGATAGCCTGAACTTCCCTGCACTTTGTAACAGGATTCGTTTTATAAATTTCGTCCACCAACCGAATTGGTGAGTGTTTAAAACACACTATAGTAGGTTTTTTCACCGAATAATGTAAATTTTAAAACATTATTTGCATTTTTTAGCAGCCTAAACAAACATTTTATTCAAAAATTATCTGGAATGCAAAACTATTTTTCTCATTAAAGTGAAATAAGTATCAGCTAAAGTTATATTGTAGTTTTAATTACCTGTCAATTACAGTATTAATAGAAAATCTCCCCTCTCTTCTGAATTTTCGTCTAATTCTTCAGGGAAAAAAATCTGTAGTATGCTTGCAAGTTTTAGACAAATGTCGACTAGATGAAGTTAATGCCTAATCAGGTTTGCTGCGAGATAATCTATGGTGCTTGATACCAACACATTTTGAATATTGTAGATGACAAAAAAAAATAATCCTGTAGTTTAATTTTAAAATTCTATCTTGGAGAAATGGTACAGAATTTCAGACTAAAAGTTAAAAGAAATTCTTCCTTAATCCTACCAAATCCCAATTGCTGATTTTAGAACGGTAGGCTTCGAAAATGTTCCAATATGGAATGTTTTGTAGAGGACCACCGATTCATCCAAGTAATTCATTATGAAATCAAAGTTGGAAAGAATGTTTCATGAAGAAAAAATAAAGAAAGATTAGATGTTTTAAAAACTGTTGCCGATATGCAAAAGTATGTTTTCTTAGCTTATAACGATTTTATATCAAGGTCGGGGCAGGAATCGAACAAATCTTTTCCGGCATTTTAGGGTCGATATCTTAAATACTAAAGTGCCATGTTTTGTCTTTCATCTTCACAGGTTCTAACATGCGGAAAGGAAGACCGGGGGAACTTCCCAAATACAGCTGGATAGAGATGTCTGAGGCCTCAGTTGAAATTGTTTTTATTTCCCTTTGGAGTTACCATAATTTCCCCCATCTCTCATTTCTAGATCACTTGTATTCTTCCTTTCCCTAAGGAATGGCTATAAAATGAATCGACCCCACCACATTCAGAATTTTAGGTAAATATGCTTATAAATTACCATCTATATACTATTTTAACCTTAATATAGTTGATCATCCTTACAAACTTACAGTATAAATATTATCCATTTATTTTAATTAGATCTAAGTATATCAAAGAGCATTATCTTACAACTAAATACAGAATATCCATTTCAAACCGAGACATTTCTTTAATACTTGGTAAATAAGCTCTCCCTCTCTGCTCAATCTGCAGCAAACCTCTTTAAATAGAGACTCTAGATTAAACACCGGAAGACTTATGTTAGCTAATAAAATATACGCAAAACTTATGAAGGAGGTTATTGCGCTGTGCAATATGACGTTGAGAAAACATGTTGGACGCAATTATCTAGACAGATTGTATTGATATAAGACTGTATTTATAATATACCTTCCAGTAGGGATCACCACGATTACATAAATGTCTATATGAAGAACTATAACCGAAATCATTACTTTAAACTAATCATCTGTCCATTCAATAAATTAGTTCTTGCAAGCATCATCAAGTAAGATATCTAAATGGAGGTGTTTGAAATTGAGGCTAACGCTCCCATGATCATTCTGATTACTGTAGCTTGCTAATATCATTTCCATATGGAAATTACCGATAAATTTAAGGAAGCATTAGTTACGATATTGGTGAAATGTAAAACACTAACTCAGTCAAGCATATATCACATGAGCAAGTCATAGAATATTTAAGCCCAGAATTTTTAAACACATAAATAGAGCTATTATCGCATATAAACTAAAAACGTTTAGTTACCTGACAAATGAAATGCCAAGACAGTTTCAAGACATATTCCAAAAAGTTCTATAAGCACGTTTGAAAAAAAATAGCATTCAAAAGATGTTAGCAACGTACTCCCAGGCGATCTTAGTTCTTTCTCTTCCCTCTGATTTGTTCCGGATTCAACTATTTCTATTGGGTGTGTTATGAAAAGTTACAATTGGATGTTTCTGGAATTCTGTATAATTTTATAAATTTATGTGATGTTCTTTTTCAGACAGTCTATTTCTGTGTTGTAGCTTGTATATGTTTGACCTACTGTAAATAAATCCCTATTTTCCCAGTCCATGGAAACTTAACGCAATTGTCTCTTTTCTAACAAAATAGAAAGCCGACTCACAGCCGACTTATGATATTCAAATAATATTGCTGCGAATATGGACTACAAAGATTAGTGTATGTAATTATGAGGCAACAGCCATTTACAAAATAAATTCGCACATATCAAATCAAATTAACAACGATGAAAGTAGCACTTACCGGTGGTAAACAGACTTAAATGACTGGGCCATTTTGATGTCATCAAAA
This sequence comes from Dolomedes plantarius, assembly GCA_907164885.2. Lineage (NCBI taxonomy): Eukaryota > Metazoa > Arthropoda > Arachnida > Araneae > Dolomedidae > Dolomedes > Dolomedes plantarius. Next base: position 89,136,123 of record OU015495.1, read on the forward strand.
GGCTAATTTCTTGGTATCCAATGTGTTTCAAAGTGTTTTTTTTTTGTATAATTCGGGTCTCCTATATCCCAAAGACATTTTTTTAAAACACTTCGTCTATAAAATGTTCTTCGATCTCCGCAGACCACTGTGCAGCCGCCATCTTGAATATCAGTCGTTGTGACGTATGAGAAAGGGTGAACTTCTTCGGCCGCTGATTGGTCGATTTCACGATTGTAAACGCGTACGCGTTGCTTTTGCCGTACATGTTGGAAAATGAATCGGATTCATCAGGTGCTTCTATCACACGGGGAATTTGTGCGTTCTTCATCGCAAAAGGGAATCGTATCTTGAATCCGTTGCATTTGAAACGGGTACGCGTTGACGTGTGATAAGGCCTTTAGTTGGTAGAACATTGTCAATGAGCTAAAGAAATTCAGGTTCTATCAGCGGTTCTGGCAGATTGTCGTAACAGTGAGTGCTTGCCATCCGCAACAATGGTTATAGACGGTTAGGAAAGCAAATGTCCCATATTGAAGGTGGGATGTTCAACAATATCGGAAAAATATCAAACAGTAACATTCTGTGTGGTTGGTCTTCCCTCGGATATGGATTGTAATCCCAGGTTATTGCAGACGATCATTAAAATGTTACTCCTTAAAAAATTTTCAAAATGTTTATTACTCTCACAACTCTACATTAATAGGCACCCGTTTGCTGTCTAATTCAAACTCTGCCCTTTAAGTGTAATTAATGCATATGCAATCTAATAGCTAGACAATGATCGAAGAGCTGTAGTAGAGTCTGTGAGCTCGCATGAATGTTTGTAGTCGCTTAGAATCGGCTTTAAACTGTAGTCCAGTCTAATTAGCCCTTGCGTAGTTAGACATGATTTCAACTAATCAATCAAATGCAATCTAATTCTTTTTTCTAAGTCGGATGCAGATTCTTCCGATAAAGTTCTACTGTCTAATGTAAATTCTACTCAAATTTAAATGCAAATACTGTAACGTACATATGTGTGCACACAGACATATCCGAGGACTTGAAATGTTACGTTTTCCATTTAAATATTTTTCAGGCATTAATGATATTTCCTGTCCATTGAAATAAATCTACAGTCTTATCAATTCCATCGTATACCTTTGAGTACTTCTTAGGGCCTGTTCACGTGAAATCCATCAGTGCTAGCTATAAACATTCCGTTGGCGGTGATTGGTTAAATAGCTCAATGATTGGTATATGATTTGTTAAAAATTTTTACGCTAACGAATTCTATGTGAACAGGTCCTTAGACTTACTAACGTAATTAAATGCTATTAAATTTTACAGGGTTTATTAATTATGTAATTGTAATGCTGATGCATTTCAAGAACAGTTACCATTGTGTATTTCACTAGTTATTTAGATCAGTTCATTTAATTCTGATGATTATCAGACATGGTTATTTCATGAATCAATAATTTTATTAACTGTATTACGTGTGTTTTCCATTTCTTTCGTATATATTCAAAGCGTATCTTCTTGCAATACGAAAACTCAGTACGCACGATGTAGTCACGATTAATCCTGCTTCTCTCTAACTTAAATATAAATAAATACAAAAGCCTATGAAAATTCATTTCTGTGGAAGTGATCAAAACAGCAATAAATCATCCAGACGTTTTTATAACTCCATTGTTATCCTTTTATTTGAATAAACAAAGCAGACATTTTGTTGAAATTTTCCAGAAAGAAGAAAAATACATATTTTCGTAAAAAATTTCTTTTTTTATTGGTGAACATAGGGAAAGGACTTCATTTTAGAATTTTATGCGTTGCGTGTGATTTCAAAGCGTGCTGAAAAATTTAATTTTCTTAACATAGTCCTACGCAATAACTGTGAATAGTAATTCTGTATGAATGGAGAAGTACCCAAATTAATATTCCGGACTTCGGACATACAATTTCGGACAACGATAATATTAAGAACTCTCGACAATACCACGAAATATTTTGATGTACGCATAAAATTTACTTTCACGGTTAATCCAAGCACCTACAATAAACATCTGAGATATTTAGAGGAGAAGGAAGGGATGGCATCAAGTGAAAGTTCGTTAAATTGACACAGACAATGGCATACAGTAATCAGCCCTTTGATAAGTTTTCATCACTGGAATTAGTGAGTGGACAAAATTTAAACATCAAATTCAAACCTGGGTCTCGATGAGCTGTAGAATGTGAATCCAACAAGTAAAGCTAGAATTATGCATCTTTCAATGCCTTTGGTTTAAAATACTCACATATGGATGGATGTAACTACATAAAAGCATGCACTTATATTTAGGATCTGCAAAACATTTGAGAATCTCAAGTTTAATGCTCTCAAATGTTTTGTTTATTTTATTTCTGAAACAGTTGTGTGTGTTTTTTGTAGCCAAAAGAAAAAAAAAACTAAATTCGAAAGAATTCTTTAATTTTTTTACGCTGTTTGAAGTAACTGCGGAGAGGCATACTATTATGCAGTACTACTGCTATGCATAAAGGCGTACTACAATATATTTGCATAAAGGCATACATAAACCTTATAGAGCTGTCTTTCTGTAGCCGAAAGAAGAATCAAACTAAATTAGAATGACTTCTTAAATGCCTTTATGCAGTTCTGTGTAATTGCATCAAGGCATACTGCTACGCAATAATACTGCGGTGTAATAGTATTATTGTTCTTTCTTATGTCCCCTGGCTGGAAGGACCTGGTTCCAGACCAAGTCCAAATAGGCTACGGCCTGAAGTTTGCGGCTCTGGTTTTAAATAGCACCAAAAGGGTATCCTCTGATTTAGAGTCCGTCTTAGCTAGTTGCCACCTCAATTTCGACGGAGCACCCCCCCCCCCCCAGGTTGACATCTGGGGTGATCGTACCCTCTCCCACCCTCACCGACATTCATATTGAGAACTTCCGGTCTACGGATTTAACGTGTCCATTTACGGCCTAGACACGGGGCTATTTAAAGACGCGCGCCGGATTCTAAAAGAGCACCCTCACCACCGAAAGCACACACTTGACCGCAAGGCCATCTCGAGCCCCCTGTGCAATAGTACTGCTATGTATTTGCAAAAAGGCATACATACTCCTGACACAGCTGTCTTTTTAAACCCGAAAGAAGAATCAAACTAATTCGAAGGAATTCTCTATAGAACTCTGAAGCTATTATTAAGTCTTTTAATCTTTACTGCAAAAAATTATTTTATAGTTCTTTCTCATTTCTTTTTACCCATCTTTTTCATTTCAGCTTTTTAAATTCAGAAACCACCTGACGATCTAGGGCATCGCGACTCACCGACTGAAAAACACCGTTCTCGGAAGCCCTTCTAAAAGAATATGCAGCAGTTAAATACTCATGAACTGTGCGAGCTTTAATTAAATAAAACTGTTCGAATGTTATCATCTGATTTAGAGTTTTGACCGACCTCTTTCAACTCAACTGTGAGGAGTTAATTAAAATTTTGTTTCGAAATGCATGCTAGTGCATTTAACTCCTGCGATCTTTCGTGTGCAGTATTTTTATTCAGTTCAGTTAAATGATAAACAGAGAATAGGATTTTTCAGAGAAAAATTTATTTGATACACGTTTAGATAAAAATTAGAGTAAAGGAGAATCTAAAAATATTTTATTCCTCAAAAGCTCCAAATATCTGTACTTGCAAATAGTACAAGATTATAATCTTTTAGAAAAATAATCGCATAAATATACATTTAATTTTTCTAGGACAATTTGGATATAGCAATTATTGTTAATCGAGTTTTACATTTGTATTTAGCACAATTAAGAGCTGAAGGAAAGGAATTTTGGTCCCTACATTTAGTGGACAAATAGAAAAAATAAGTTGAACACAACTTATATTGCATATTTGTTTCAAAATAATAAATATAGAGAATTTCAATTGTTTTTCTTTGAAGTTGTACTTTGTAGTTGAATCAAAGTCTTTGTCAAGAATCCCCACAGAAAGAAAGAAAACTTATAAAAATAATGTATTCTGTATTTGTGTAATATTTTTGGGGGGTGTAATACACATCTACAAATAAATGTCTGGACACCCATGCAAATGACTATATCTGCGGTCCTGATATATACGTCATGCCCTTCGCCGTTAAATATCGTGTAGGAAACAACATTGGCATTAGTCGCATGCAAGATGCCACGAAGTGCAGAGTTATCTGATTTCGAGAAAGGTGTAATCACATAAATGGCCGTTCCTCAAGGGACATATGTAACGAGCTGAATTACCCAAAATCAACAGTGGTCTATATGATTCAGAAGTGGAAGGTGAGCGGTGATTGTCGGAATGTGCCCCGAGTCGGCAAACCCACGAAACTGGGAGATACAGACCGACGGGTGCTGTCCACAGAAATTCGGAAGAACCGCACCCACCCGATCGCCCACATACTCCAGGAGTTTCAACAGGCATCCGAGAGTGTTATTTCGGTGAATACCATCCGTAAGGAAGCACATCTGCTTGGTTTTCATGGTCATGCTGTCGTCCATAAGCCTTTGATCATAAAGTCCAACCGCACTGCTCAATTAATGTGGGGCAAAGCACGTCGAAAATGGACCGTAGATCAGTGGAAACGGGTTCTCTTGAGCGACGAATCAAGTTTCACCCTCTTCAGTTCGGATGGCAGGGTCTGGGTCTGGCGTCAGCCTGGAGAACGCCTCCTGCCAGAATGCATTGTACACACAGTAACGTTCAACGGAGGTGGAGTTATGGTCTGGGAGTGCTTCTCCTGGTACGGACTGGAACCCTTGGTCCCAATTCATGGTGAGCTCAACGCCGACGCCTACTGCACTATTTTGGATGACAGTGTGCTTCCTACGTTGTGGCAGTTTTACAGGTTGGACCCATGTTACTTCCAGGCCGACAACGCCAGCTTTCATGTTGCGAGGTCCACCATGGATTGATATGGTGACAATGGGGTGAACCGAATGGACTGGCCTTCCCAGAGCCCAGACCTGAACCCTATCGAGAACCTCTGGGACGAGTTGGATCACCAAATTAAGGGGTGCAACAACTGTCCAAAATCGGTGAAGGAACTTGCATGTCTTCTCCAAGCCGAGTGGAAGAAAATACCGCTAACCGTCATACAAGGTCTTGTGGAAAGTATGCCCCGGAGGGTTGAGGCTGTAATTCCCTCACGTGGAGGCTCTACCAGCTATTGAATATGAATAAATTTTGATTTTTCTTTTCTATCACAGGTGTCGAAATACTTATTGGTAGATAGTGTATAAGAAAAATCATTACACTGAATTTTGTAAGAAAGTCAATGAAATAATGATTGCGATTTTTTACCTTTAACATGCGCGCGTGCACACACACACACACTCTGCAAGACGAGTAAACTAGGTTCAATCTTATAGTAATTGACGTGATAATAGTGAGTGTGGAGCTAACCAATTTAAATACATTATCTCTTAAGTAATATTTTTAAGTGGTCATAGGTTTAGCAGGCATTGATATTTCAAATATAGTAGGTATAATACTGTAAAGAGCAGACTTAGGCCGAACAAAGGAGACCTCCCTCGTTAGGCCACTTTGAGTTTTATGTTCAAAGGGAATGGCATATTCTGAATTTCATTTTAAGATGAAACCCTTTTCTTCAAGCATATCACAAGGAGGAAATGAAATTTTCAAATTAATTACCAAAACGAGCGCTTTAAAAGTGGTAGTGAACCATTTCTAGCAATTTCCTGGTATTGCCACCATAATATAGCATTAATTGGATTTAATTAACAAGTCCTCACCCCTCCAAATAATTTAATATCTTGGTTTTAAAAAGTACTTTCTCCTATGAAAAGCAAATTTCAATACACGACTTACT
>OU015495.1:89146959-89174459 GCA_907164885.2 Dolomedes plantarius
GTAATGAACAAAAATTCATAGAATTTCCTATCAAGAGCTCTTTTATATAGACGAATCACCTTTTTTCGGGAATTATCCTAATTAGAAATTATCGAAATTCAACATAATCAGATATCTAAGGGTGCAATATCATGCTACAATCAAAACTTGATTGGAAAAGAGTTTTCATACTTTGCCTTAAAAGAAAATTTAATAGCACACGTTCTATTCCAAATAAATTCTATAGTTTTAAAACTCTTACAGATTTTCTCTCTTACACTGTTGTTTTTCACGTAGTTCCACTAAAGAATAATTATGAACTATAGAAGGTGAACTGTAAGGGCTTAACCTGTTAGACGCAAAATTAGAGTTATCATTTATACGTTCTACTGACAGTTTTAAGAAGCTACATTTAAAAAATGTCAAAATTCTACACAAGTTATTTGTTACCACCCTTTCTTATTCTGACATCCTATTTTTTTAAATCGCTCTCTCTTTGACACTATTCGCGTTGCACTTTTTATCCATGTTTCCGCCATCATTGATCTATTTTGTCTCCCTTCGCCCTTCTTCCATTTCTTGGCATGCCTTTTATGTACGTCGTCTCTCTTTCACTTGCAGTTTTGGATACTTTTCACTTAATTTCCCGATTTGTATCGGAGAGTTTAACAAACCCTGCATTCGCGACTTCCCCCGCCACCCCCGAATCTATCTATCATATATATATATATACACACACACACACACATATATATATATATATATATATATACGATTTATCCTCTAGCAGTGCAGTGTTGGTGGTTAGGTGGAACAAAACTCTTCCTTGGCTGATCTTTAGCAGTGCAGTCACCGTGGCCCGAGTGAAAATAATACAAGTCCCTTAACTTTCCAAATATATTTATTCATTCAAAAGAAATGTCTCTAGCTCCATCATTCAATATTAATCGTTATCTGTTTAACTCCTAAGGCCTAAAATTCTATTTAACTTAAATCCCTTCACCGCTAATCTCAATCCACAATCCGTTCCCATCCCCGCGACGCGACGACATGTATTGTTGCTCTGAAATTCTACATGTCTCTGCTTTGTTCTTGTCTTTCTAACGCACCTAAACGAAATCTCCTTAGTTTGCATCGAACATTCTCCAACGTTCTTTCCGCTGACACAGCATGAAAAAGTCCGCATGACACAGCATGATCCGCTTTGAACACCTACTCAACACTCTATGAATAGCTTTTACGTCATCTGACGATTTCCGCTCATCGCGAATTCTCTCCAATCTCTGTGATATTACCTTTTATAGACAATTGCTGTCATCTATTCATCAATTTAAGAACTTAATATATTTGGTGAAAAGGGGTTTTATTTTTAATGGTTATTCTATACCTATATCCTTAAATTTACACAAATTAACCGAATTAGAACTAACTTACCTAACCTTACAATTAATAGCCTGACATACATACACATACACACAATATATACATACATATATATTTTAATTATCCGACGCCAATGAGAAAAATATTTAGGCCTAAAATAGAAAAGAGCCCTCTACTTATTTTTAAAATATATATTATAGATATTTGGTTATTTCCGATGGTAGGTTACAAGACAATATAAGAATAAAATCAAGAACAAACAGACAAAAGAGAACTAAAACGTCCATGACTCCAAAAGTTTCCTAGCCATATTATACTTCTCCCACACTGGAGCTGGAGGTAGAACGGGGCAATTCAGGCTAAGGATAAAATCTATGTCCCTCTCAACATTACAGAGCACGCATACAGAGTATGTTCTGGGACATTATTCATATAACAGGGGTTTTTCGATAGGCAATTATTTTCTGTCATTAGATGAAACAAAGCGAACGGCTTTCTGCCTCTTCCACTCTGGGACTTCATATAAATAGTTCAGTTAAATAAAATCGTTTATGATCATGTGTGCTGTAACAAAACAAACTTATCCACAACACTGACTAGAATCTCAGAAAAATTAAAGTGACACGCATTTACAAGGTATGTTTGAATACTACTGATCTGAGCATTAATGAGCATGACTCGTGCATGAATATTTGTTTATCAACTGATATATATCCTCCGACGATAAGCAGTTTAAAAAAAATAGCCTTTGAAAGAACACGATACATAAAATTTATTCATCCGTTAATGTTTAAAAAATTAACGCTCGGGCTTTTTCTGGAAAGAGATACTTAAGGCAATTTGCCCGTAATGTTTCATCGTTTACATTCAAAAAATTGCGAACTTAAGTAGCGATAAAAATTTTTACGATATGCGAAAGTTTAATTAAGATTTATTCAATTAAAAATGAAACTTAATCCCTTAGAAACGAGCTTTAAAAATTTTATTAAAATACGTTAAGTTTATAATTAAAGTAAACATTAATTATATCTTTTGTTGCAACGCGTGAAAGAATTGTTGTGTAGAAATTTTAAGTACATGCCTGTAAAGAAAAAAAAATGGTAATCAGGTTTGAAAAGTAGATGTTTTAGTTTAGTTTGTTTTCTTTTTTCAATCATCAGGTGACAAAATTTTATACTGCAGTATTATATCCAATATTAAGATTGTGAAGTAATTTTTACTAAGCGTTAGGTTTATTAAATCTTTACGGTATAAATTACTTTATTATTTTTACGCAAAACAAAGCAAACACACCTGCACTCTATAAATTGCCATGAACGTGAGATGAATTAGATTGTGTTACTTTTTCCATGATTACATGAAGATGACATGGAAAGACTCTGCTATTTTGATTTAGCTTTCGAGGGTCAAAAAAGAAAAAGGATAATACAAAGGAAAAAAAGAGTATTTCATTTTGCAGCACTAAATCTAAAAAAAAGTATTTGGTGCTGTAAATAAAAATTTATGCTTCATAAATGACATACAAGACATTTAGAGAGCAATTTTTAAATAAAAACCTTTGAAGAGGATTATTTAGGTGTGGCATACAAAACTAATGAGAAACAAAAATGAGGTTGATTCTACTAAATGTACTAGAATATCGTGATTTTTAGGGGTTAGTTTACCATCATTCCTCGAACAGACTCTATTGCTGAAATTCGAAGCAGCGTAGGAGGACTGCAAATACGAAATCCACCATAAGTTCTCTCTGTTAAAAGGGAACGGTAGTGTAAGACAGTACATTATTTTCCGTCACTAACGACTTTTTAATTCAAATTAAACTCCCTGTTCCTATTTTCCTCATCACCATGCAATTGCAAAACCTTCAGTTCAATAACGATGTAAGCTACAAAAGAAATTTTTACAGGATAAAGTAGGGGGTGAAAAAGAGAATTCTTTGCTCGTTGAACAGCAGAGACCTTCAGTTGAAGAAACTGGTTATGATTAATTCCTGATGATTTGTTTGCAGCAGAAGCTAAACTGTGGTAGATGGGATACTATAACGTGAAAGAAGCTATCGGAAGATTGTACAAATGGTGAGGGATTCCTGAGTAATGTAATGTTATTTTGGTGGTCTAAGCTCCTGTTTAAAGTATTGAATACTTCATATATTAATCCTCCAATCTTTAGTTGTAAGCTTAAGTAGGGTGGTAAAGAATTATGTTATTTTGGTCAAAGCATCAGTATCTCACCTCAGGCTCTTACATGTACCAAGTCATTTAGCTATATTCTATAAATAGAATTCTTCATGATGTCTTCCATATGGGAAATTATAATAAGGAAATGTTTTCTCATAATGTACCATACTAAGAAAACTTAACACATGGTCACTATCATAAGATAATCCAGAATTGCCAAGTAATTACAACCTTTCCGACTCTTAGCACAGTTTCAGTTAGGCACATTTTTTAAATTTACTGTAGATGCCTTAAACAATACATATAACCGGTAATAACATTTTTTTCACGAGGTAGAGAAACGTGTATCCATGCTCCGTGCTCATAGCTTTAATTTTTAATCTCAACTGGTAGAAAATACAAGTGTTATTGCAAAATAATATTTTGAAATAAACGATTTGGAACTGATTTTTTTCATTATCTATATTCTTCGTGACATTTGATCATAACCTAACTTCAATTATTTCACGCTTACAGTTTATGCGAATTAGTTTCAACTTAAAAGAACTCTTACTGATGTTTGCTTATCTCTAGAACAAGATAGTTTTAAAAAATGAATTGTCATATAATTTAAAATGAACTGTGCTCAAATGTAATATGTTTTTTAAACACTTTTATTAACAGCATAAAATTTTGCTTTCATTTCTCTCTCTAAATACATTTTTTCATTTTATTTAAGTACATTTTTTCATTTTTTTTCGAAAAGGTATATTTAATGTTTCGAAAGCTATAAAAATCTTTAATAAACATTAAATTATAAAATTTTGTATACCTTTGATAGATATATATATATATATATATATATAAATTATATAAAATTATTATAATATGTATACATATACATTAAATACTTTGCCCTCCATGACATGAGTATATACATCTTCCACAAATAAAGAACAAAAGTTACGTAACAAAACTCGTACTAGAATGCTTCGGTTATACCTAATAAGGTAATAAAATGAACTTTCATTTTATTACGTACTTTACACTAAACACTTGTTAATGCCTATCTAACTTTTTGCGTATTAATAAAGCTATTTCTATCTTACTGCTTCAAAATAAAGCTTACGCATTCGTTTGACGTACTTAATTTTAGTTAAATTACTATATTTTACGCCTTCGTAACATTGAGGAATTATACAGAACAAGACTGATAAACCATATTGAATAATTACAAATTTGAGACGTTTGAAGGACCTTCGGTTAGCTACTCTCTCTTTCTTCCTCTTAATTGTTTTTTATTCCGGGAGCGCTTACTCGTATCGTTACTAGTAAAGAGTTTCCCACATTTCTTCAAAAAGAGACTGACTGTGAACAAACACAAAATGTCACGGCGGTGCTAGAGACTTCCTCTGAATACGAAGAGCAGCGACGGGAATACTGGAAATACTTTTTGTTGATTTAAAAAGATTGACATGCTCTGAACGCGGAAAAATGAGAGGAAATTAGCCAATTATTTTAGTTGCTGATATAATGTGCATCTCCCTCTAATGTATTTTGGATTTCATTTGACTTTTCATTTGATCATAAGCAATCGTTTCTAGCAGATTTTTGTTTATATTAAAGGAATATTACTAAACGTCGTGCTCGTGTAATAAGGTATCCATGTGCTTCGAGTTGATTCTTTTCTCCATTACCTCAGACTATCTGTGTTCTACTGTTTGTAAAACAGTTCCAAAAGAGATATTTTTTTCATACATATATATTAACAACCTTTATATTTCTCATTTTTGTTCCCATGAATATTCAGTATATATTACATAATTTCATTATTTCCGTAAATCACAGCTCAGAACTTTGCAATATTGGCAACGTTTAGGATACAAAAATGCACTTATAAAATTTGTTCCCGATAAGAAAATAAGCTTGGTTCCAATTACATTAAATACGATATCCAGAGCAACCTGGATATTTATGATTTTTCTAAAATCTACTTCTTAATTGCATTTCCGTCCCCATTGAGATAAGTGCGATCAAGTTTATTTAAACTAAGAATATAAAATCACAGCTTAAAACAGCTGCTTTCGATTCCCTTATCATCTGGCATTCATTATTTAGCAAGTTCATTATTAGCGTAATGAGATCTCTGAATTTAGAAATTGAAATAAGACAGAAATAACATTGCTCGGTATTCGCACTAGAAGGTATCGATTTTTTGGAATAAAGTTTTATTTTTTCGAAATAGCTTTAGGGGAAAGTAAACTGTAGTTGCAAATATATATTCCCATCCTTGATTTATCTTCTAATATATGTATAATATTATCCTTTCTGAGCAGTTTTCATGAGGGATGTAACATAATGCACAAATAATGTGTTAAAATACAGAACGCATAATGACGCAGTTTTGAAATAAATAACGAACTTTAATAGTTTCGGAAAATTTATTGACCTTATAGTAAAATATTATTCATATATTTTTTTTTTTCTAATGCGGATGCATTTGTCGTGAGACAGTAGCCTTTTGTTATTCCCCGCGAAGTTTTGCTGACTACTTTATTATGGGAGCACCATTTAGGTAATCCTTCATTGCTCCCTATGAGGGGACGACACGTTTATGACCAAGCCTTATTCGGGATTTAAACCCGAGCCCACTGCCGGGAACCACACGATGTTAACCACTATAAAACATTTATTAGAGATTTAAAAAATATTATTATTATTATTATTATTTTCTAGGCCCAAATGTTCATTTTCTTGACTGGAGAACTAAACATTAGCAACTGCAATTCTTAAGGCTTTCTTATAAAACTCAAAATCTAAACTTAAGTGTTGTTGTTTTTAAATGTCCCTTGACCGCAATTTCTAGGCCAGGTCCATATAAACTTCGGACTGAAGTGCGCGTCTTTGTGGTTTATATAGCACCACAAGGGTCGGAGTTCGTCTTCCTTAGTTGCCACCTCAATTTTGAGCGAGCAACCCCAGGGGCGACATCTGGGGGGATCGTACACTCTCACAAAATCTCTGACCTCATAGAGGGACTTTCCGGTCTACGGATTTAACGTGCCCATATTCGGCCTAGACACGGAGGAATTTTACAGCGCGCGTCGGTATTCGATCTGAGCACCCTCAGCAACAAAAGCCATCACGCTACCACAAGGCTACCTCGAATCTTCACCTTTAGTGTAGTGTGGTTTAGTGGCTTGTTGTATATCACTGTCTAATTAAGGTTCTTGGCCGCCCACATGGTGTAGTGGTTAGCGTTCTGAGCTCTACGCAGTGGACTTGGGTTTGAATCCCAAATAAGGCTTGGTCGTTTCAGAGTCGTCCCCTCATAGAGGCTAATGTTGGCTCAACTATAAGGTGCTTCCATAATAAAGTAGCCAGTGAAAAACAAAAGGCGAATGTCTAACGACAAGTGCCCTCGCTTTAGACAAAAAAATTCTATTGAGGATTTTTGCTTTAAATTAGGTTTCAGAATATTTTAATTCTGGTTGATATTTCATTTTGATCAATGCTTTGACCCTCGTTTAGAAAGAGGTAACCGTACCTATCCAAATCAACCAACCGTTTGGTAAATTCAGTTCTAATTTCGAGAATCCTGATTGGAAGACGGCAGCCAATATGACGAATAATGTATCATATTGGCTATGACACATTATTCGTCATATTGGCTTATTCGTCATAAATGTACTATCTTACATTTAGTATGCATGTAGATCTTTATTATTATTATATATATATATAGTGATCTTATCGGACTTTGTACTCAAACGGCAGTGAAAAGCTTTATAAACATTTTTTTTTCCATAATACACACGAAGACACTCAAATTCAACTTATAGTCTACAAGCATTTTTAACGTAGGATTACGTTCCTCCATAACGGTTCTCCGGAAAGCAAACAGTTAAATTGAAAAGTACCAAAATGTGTCAAAATTTTGATATATATATATATTTTTTACATATACATATAATATATGTATTATATATATATATATATAATATACACACACACATATATATATATATATATATATATATATATATATATATATATTACACATATATACATACAAAAGAGGTAAGCAACGATAAGTAATCCTACTTTAATAACCCGAGGTAATTTCGTTAGAAGAGACTACCTGAAATTTTTTTCTCTAATGTAGAGGCACTTTGTCGTGAGGCATTCGCTTTTTGTTATTCACGATTTACTGGCTATTTTATTATGGTAGCACCCTATGAGGCGGTTCCCTATAATTGCTCCCTATGAGGAGGGCGACACGGAAACGACCAGGCCTTATTCGGTATTTGAGCCTAAGCCCACAGCTTGGCAGCTCAGCACGCTAACAACTATACCATATGTGGTCGGCGATCTACAAACATTATTTGAATCATTTATAGTTAATTTTCCTACGTCGGTGACCTTTGATTGTCCCGTTTACTTCCGTCGCGTTTCATTTCTTCTCATTGTAAATTATTAATTTTGCGACTGACAGGGCTGACAAATGGGTGTACTAAACAAATATAAAAGAGAAGACGTAGGAACATTTCCATCATCACCTGGGTGCGGCAGAAAGTGGTTTACTCATTAAAGTATAATGAACTAACAACTTTCCCTCAGCACTTGACCTTGTGAAAGTGATTCAAATAAAATGGAACACTGCACTTCATTAATTTCTCACGTTGAAATAGAGTTACCTAACGAATGATATAAATTTTAGCGGAAAATTTTTATGGAAAATATTTTCTTAAATATGCTCGTAATAAATACATAGTTTTAAAGAACCCAAGCATGTAAAATTTTGAGTAGCATATCTTCGACGGGATATGTGTTCTTACAAAACTTACCAAGAAAGATTTCCGAGTATAGATGTACGGGTAGTGGGGATTTTTTTAATACATATATACGTATTTATAGGCACTTTAATATAGTTTTATTGTTTCAAATATTTAGTCTCTTTATAGCACTGCATTCTTATAACGTCACTCCAATTTTATTTCAATTCAAACTTCTACTATAGAAGTATAATGAAAAAGGACTTTCGTCCTGTTGAAAAGTTTATAAATACAATTCTAAAATATTCAGTTTAATTATATTAAAATATACACTGTTTGAGAGCTGGTAACTTATAGTATTTTTTCCATATCAATATACAACACAAACACTAAAAATGATTTCATCATTAGCAGCAGAAATTTGAGTATTTCCAATTTTATTTCAATTATTCTGATTATAATACTCAGATTTTAGTTTGTGTTTGATTATAATCAATATTTTGAACAGACACTTGATATTTGCTTTGATCAACAACCGCCATTAAAAAGGGCCAATGAAAAAACGAAATTGTTCTCTTTAGCTGTCATATTCGATTCTACTTCTAACTTGCGAGGATTGATAAAATACGAATCAAATGTGCACAACAAAGAAAGGAAGTTACGTCTTGCATGTAAAAATGTATAATAGTACTCCAGGCACACCGACATCCTAAAAATTGACTGTAAGATCTTTATATAAAAGCTAATTAAGTTAAAAGATTCATGAGTATGAAAGCGACATCTTCGTGTTTGGTTATTTATTGCACAACAGATGATTTAAAGTTATATCCATGGCTTTATCAAATTTATAAATGTACCGATTATTTTGAAAGTGGAGTAAGTCCATATTAAAAAAAATGAGATATGACATAATTTGTGATTTAGTTAGTGTAAAATTTTAATTTATAACTAGTTAATATTTAATATCTTAAAAAATGCCAATGCTTTGTTCAATTTAAAATAGGCCAATAAAAGAAAATGCTTAGCTACTAATATGCTAACCTTCAATTTTCTAGAAACAACAAAAAATGAACTTGCACCACTTTCAAAATAAATGGTCCAAATATAGTTGGAATTTTCACATGGCTAAATGTGAAGAATTTGGCTGTCTTCTTACAGTCCCAGTCAGTCTGTTAGATTCGGAACAAAAATAAAGATACTAGATATGGAAGGTTAAACGTGGATCAGGTATCAAATAATTTTTTTTCTATAACTTTTCAATTCTTTTTACCATGTCTTTATTAACTTGCTTTCTTGTTTGTGTGTTTGTGAAGTACAAATCAATCTTGCAATCGATTTTTAAGTAACTTCCCGACTAGATAGACATTTGAAACTTTTAGGATAGCTAAGAACACGATGACAATGCATTTTTTCAATACTTTTAGCCATCTTTCAGCAGAATTAAATTAAGTTTCAGTTATTTTCAGTTAATTTTGCTTTGTATACTGGTGCAGCCATCTATTAACCGGAACGGGAACGAAAAGTTATATGCAAGTTAACTTCCAATTAACTTCATTTTCTTTCAAGTTGATGGGATAATTCATCAAAAAAATTTTTAAAAAGTATTAATACATAGAATTGTCAAGTTTATATGATTCAACAGAAAATTTAAAAACATGGTATATAAAAAGTTCTTTTTATCTTGTAATTATTACATTCAATACAGGTCTTTGCTAACAGGCGAAAATTTCGAAATCTGTTTGCTAGATATCATTTAAAAACTATAGTTAACAAAACGAAAAGAAGAGTTTTTAAACTGTTAGCATATAAAATATGGAGGATTTACCGAATTTTGTATTTCGCAACAAAATAGCCACCGTACGCATACCGATCTACCTAAACGCTCTTAATATCATCTGGACATACAAGAAATAGGCTAGGTGTCCCAAATATCGCCTATTCTAACATTTTTTCAACATTTCATCCACTTTTTGCTTTCTGATTAGGCTGGAAACTCAAAGGACATTCCTAAGAACCATTTTCTTTGGTATCCTGAGATCAACCAGCTCCAAATCCAGTGCCAGTTTAAGTTATGTAGCAAAATTGGAATAATTGAAATTTCCAGTAAACTCCAGTGCGGTTCCTAATATCGCCTACCTCTGTTCCTCTTACCGCCTACCAGGCGAAATTAGGAGCACCTGTTAAAAGGCGTTGCTAGCAAAGTCTCTGTTTAATGCACTTTCTAATGGTATAAGCAAGCAAAATTAGAATTTGGATGGATAGTCATTGACTGGATTCTGATTCTTTGGAGCCAAAGTTTACGAAGACAATAGCCAAAACAACTTCAGACGCCATATAGTTTCTGTTGTCAGTGATAAGAGCGTCGTCGCTATCGCCGCTGTTAGTACAAACTCAGAACTAAGAAGTTACTGCATTTTTCTCATACATAGCGCGAATAATACTTTAGAAACACGAGTAGGCGATATTAGGCACAGGGGCGATATTTGGGACACCCACCCTAATATGCCAGAATTCAGATTGGCCTCTAATTTCTTTTTTCTAATTGATATTCGTCTATTCGGGCTTTGAATCCCTTTGACTATGAAGTCAAGAGACTTGAATAAATAAAAAAATTACTAAATTAAGGAATTTTGTTTTTTTTAAATATTATTGCTGTAATTTAATATCCCTAAAGAAGAAACAGTCTGAAAATGTTTGTCCAATTAACATATGATTTTATATTGCCGCAATAGACATTTTGAGGGTTGAAATGGTTTTGCACTCTAAAGTTAATAAATCTTGCACTCTAAAGTTACTTTATCAGCTCAGTTGAGAGATTCTGCAAGACTTATCCCAATCAATTATATGCGAGTCGTTTTTTATAATCACTCAGCCGAGACAAATTTTTTCTGAAGATTGCTGACACTGATTTATCTTTAAGAACAGTTACGAATGGATAAAATACTTCCATTTAAAAATATGACATGGAAATTAATTAGACGAGCATTTAAACTTTTTTTGCTACTTGTTGTCCATTATTTCTAATATTTTTCATCTTACAGACTTTACGTTTAATGTAAATAGAATTAGACATTTAACCTCCACAGAAACATCGCATCCAACGTATAATATAAATGTCTAAGTGATATATAGAATAGTGAAGTATATGTTATATCTCGTTTTAATATTTTCATAAGGTTGTATATCAACTGGATAGCCTTTAAACTGTTTTTCTTAAACTAAAAATTTAAAACCCTTCCAAAAATATTGTCTTAAAAAATACTTAGTTATCCTTTCTCTTTAAGTATAATTAAAAATACTAGATTTCACTTTGAAGTTTCATTTTTTACTAAATAATATTTACTGGTTGCATCAGATAATAGATAAATTTTAACAAATAAAAAATAATCTGATCCAAGGCGCTTGAAATTTTCTGAGATGTAACAGGAATTTGAACATATATCATTTAAGAGGGACGTTTATATTATGCTTAATTTTATTACTACAAAGCAAATTATATTCTATAACACAAAATGTTGTATTGCAAAAGTTAAAAATTTAACATTCTATTAAAAAACACTATAGTCTAGAGCGTTAAATCTTCGAACAACATTCTTTCACATCCTTAACTGCTTGTAACTCATTTTTAGGCATTTTCACAAAAAAATTGAAGTAACAAAAAAAAAGTGGGAATAATCATATCTCATTATTAAAAATTTCTCCAGCAAGCACAGAATTTCAGTCTTACTATTCTACTCCCCAAAAGAAAAACCAAGTTGGGAGGAAATAGAATTTTTTTTAAATTTAAGTTTTCAGGACAATAACCCTATTAAAGTGTGAATAGCCGTATCTATTTTCACCAGTTCGCAAAAAAGATGATTAAAACGCGCGGTAAATGGAAAATGAATTACTTAATTACGGTCCATTAGCCACTTTACATTTAGGAAATTTCCAAGCATTAATCACCAGCTTTCTTTGTTACTACTGACATTTTAATACGCATTCTTTATTTTTTTTGCTCATTATTTTGCATTTCTGAGATGATGAAAAATATAATAAATTGTTTTCAAATAATTCAACAGATTCATCAGCATGTTGCTTGGTCAATGTTAACGAATATATGGAAAGAATTTTTCTTAATTCTTCCCCTCGTCGGTCACTTATATTTCGTGCTGGGTGATTAATTACCAAAAATCTCCCGGATATAAATACCCAATCAATGTCTCGTTTCCCGATGAATAATAGTTCGTCTCAGAGAATTAAACATTCGTCGTACTGTCATCATTATACTCTTTCAAATAAATAAGTGAATAAGAAACAATCGCTTTTTTAACTAAGTCTCACCCTTCCGTTTCATAAACATCCGTAAATATGGTAAATCGTGAAAAGGAAATTACAGTAATTTGTAAACGAACTTAATAAAATTAAATAAGGTTGAAAAAGTAAAGTAACTTTACTTTATTCCTGTTATTTTTTTTTATTTGGAATTCATTTCCTTCTTTGCACTCCCGTGAAAAAAAATGCATACCAAAAAGTTCGGTGCTAAAATAACATTTTTTATAAGTTGTATCCTCTTTACAACTTTGAGAATATATTTTCACCTATAAAATCCCTTATAAGAGTAACTGACAAAATTTTACGTTATAATTTTTGCTTTCTCTAACAAACATTTCTAATTACGAGATATCCTAAAATTTTCGTTTTAAACACCATGTTCATCTTTTGTAAATTTCTTTATGGGAAATTTGTGAGGGAGTAGAGTTTAGATAATAATTTTTTTTAAATTGGACTATATAACTATGGGAGAAAATTAGCATCTCTTAAATTGATATAAATCATAAAACTACTAAAAATCAATTTGATAGACATACTGAAGCCATATTGAGCTCCAAATAACTTCCTAGTAGTGGGTTTATTGACGCAGAATAAACAGATACTTTAAACTTGAATGAAATCTATATATATATATATATATATATATATATATATAAGGCAATGTTCGTATGTTTGTCCTCTATAGACTAAAAAACTACTGAACCGATTTACACGCGGTTTTTTGCAAAATGGTCCGTGTTATCCCGAGAAGGTTTAAAGCTATTTAAATCCTTTATTTGACCAGTAGAATAAAAGTTAAAAATATTTTTCGTTCGATGTCTGTTCAGATATTATCCAAGAACCTTCTACTTTCGAACAAAACATACGGATGGCAGCACCTAACAACCCCTGATAGCCACCTCTCTCATGTAGATGTTCAACATTCCTGTGAGGGAGGCAAGGGGTAAGGTCATGACCCCTGAATCTTGAAGGAGGGAGAGTGTTTCCTGACACCCCATGTATGAAGACATGCAGTCTGTAAGCTCTGTTACCAGGAGAAACAGCTACTTACAAATCAATATATACTGTTGTAGATCAAGATGAAGCAGTAAATCAGTGGTGCACCCAGGGGGTAGGCCAAGGGAACCTCCCCCAAAAAAAGAATTAGAATTTGCATTATGAATATTTAATTTGCATTATAAATATTTTTATCCCCCTAAGATTAAATCCTCGGTGCACTACTACAGTAAATTATCCATCTGAATTCTTAAATTCACTTGATTTATCTGGATTGCTACCACACAACATTAAACTGAAGGTTTGTGTTCCTATCATTCTTAGATACAATGACACACCCCATCTTTGCGATGGTACCAGATTGGCAGTCAAGAGATTATTAAACAATGCAAATAAAGCAACAATTTTAAGTAGTAAATTCAAAGAGAGGATGTGCTAATACTACGTATATCAATGATACCAACAGATATGCAATTCCAATTCAAATGATTGCAATTTCCAATTAAACTGGCTTTTGGAATAACGATAAACAAATCACAAGGTGGGCATTGCAAGTATGTGGATTGAATTTAGAGAATCCATGTTTTCCTGATGGGCAACGTTGAATTCTCCCGTGAAAGAAAGCCAAGGGATTCGTTTGTATATATGCCAAATGGAATCACCAAAAACATTGCATATCCAAGAACATTGCAATGAACTTAAAATTGAATAAAACAGTAATTACAATTTATGTAATCTGAAACAAAAATTATAATGTGTGTAAATATCTACTTTCAACCAAATACAATAATTGATATCAAACTTTCAATTAGGTTCATTTAATCTACATATATATACTCAATTCTAGCAATAGCGAAGCATTGCCGGGTCAGGTAGTAGGTTATAAAACTCAGTAAAAAGCGACTTCAGTTGCTCGTTTTAATGTGTTTCCCAACTCATTTTAATAGTACCCACTTATTGAGTTGTTAAACAGGTGGTGGCGGGTAAACGAACTCCCTTGGGAAGATGGGTTCTAGAACCCATTTCCCACATGGGTTATACAACTCACCAAAAGCGAGTTCCTCTGTGCAGTGGAGAAATGGGTTGACCGACCAAATATTTTTTCTCTGCGTATGGCCAACAATGTCTCGTATTCTCATTGAATAATAGTTCCTCTCGAAGAGTTAAAACATTCATCGGACTATTATCAGTATAACCTTTCAAATAAATTAGTAAATAAGAAACAATCCCTTTTTAACTATGTTTCACCCTTCCTTTTATAAACATCCGTAAAAAGATTAAACCGGTAAAAGGAAATTACAGTAATTTGTAAACTAACTTAGTAAAAGGAAACAAGGTTGAAAAACTAAATTGATCTTTACTTTTCCTTGTTGAATAAAATACAAATAAATTCAAACAGTTTAAGTGAAAATTAATCTATGGCAAATAAGACAAAACCTAAATGAGTAACTATTTGTTAACAATGCACGAAAAATGAAAAGAAACGTTAAAAATTTAATTAGATTTTTTTAGAACTTAGAATGATAAACACAACTTAAAAACTTCAGACATGATCAATTATTAAGACTTTTTTACGCGTCTCATTACTTAAACATTAGTTTGTAATCCTGCTCTGGGCAGATTTCTAACAAAAAGCGTTTCGTAAGTGATCGGGGGGAAAAACTTTAAAGCAAAGCTTTTGAAGCATAAAAATAGTTATGAAAAATTCACGATTTTTCTTAGTCTGGAAAAAAAAGTCTGCTATATATAGTTTTTCGTAATATGATCATTGATTTACTCGTACTCCAAAGGTTTTTCAAAGTCACGGTTCTGCAAATATTTCGATAAATAAAAGATTTAGTTATTTGGAGAAACTATAATAAACTCACTCATTAGCCATGGTAAAACAATCTAAAAAAGGCTTAAACTTTACTAGAAATGTGTAAATTACTACTATTGAAATACTAAATAATTGATTTGGCTTTCATCAGTCAGTGAGGCTGCATGATGAACGTATTTCAGTTGATTTATGATTAGTCATAATCAGGAAGTTTCGAATATTCGGTTCATGAATTCGAATATTATCCATTTTCCGCTGTCAGGAATTTTGTGTGGTTTACTAATGATCTTACATATAGTACTTCTTTTGGAAATCCGCCCTTGAAAGAGATAACTGTTTTAAGACAAATCCTTGACCCATTACCCATTTTCTATTCTAAAAGCAATAAACTTTTAAACTAGGTTCCAGAAGTTAATTTTATTGTGGCATTTTTCATTTTCATAAAATGTCACCAGTAGTGGTGAATTATGAACTTATACCTCACAGGAAAATTCAGCTAAGAGTGGAGAATGGCCTTATATCATAAGTAGGAATCGAATAATGGGGGATTACGAGGAATAAGTTTTTTGAAGGTTTGTAACAACACAATACAAATCAATACCTTTCAGAAGGTTTTCTTTAAAAGCCATTCCATTTCACAACTTACTAACTTGGCTACATGTTTATCTCTGGGCATTGGCTACAGCAGAGTTTCTCAAAGTGTGTTCCGTGGAATCCTTGAGTTCCGTTAAAAAAAATTTAGGGGGTCCACTGACAGTCTATTTGCCTTAATATTTTTGTTTTTATAATCACTATTATTTGTTTTCAAATGGAGAATTTTTATAATGATTTTTTTGTTTAATTCAATGAAATCTAAATATTAGAAGAATATTTGTTTCATTCAATATATGAAATTTAGGGGAGGAAGGGGTCTATCGATCAAAAAGGGTAGAGGTTTCCGGGAACTTTGAAAAAATGTTCTGAGGGTTCCGGGACCAAAAAAGTTTGGGAAACACTGGTCTGAAGAATTCTTCTGCTCATAAATCAGAGAACTTAATGAAATTGCAATAGAATTTTAGTTTCGTGTACAATTTGAAACCTACCATCAGAACTTGCGATGGCAATACATCCAATGCAGTTTTGGTCATTTACTTGACTTGTGAAAAAGAGATCAATACTCTGGAGGAGTTAATCTGCCCTCTCCCACTCCAATCAGTTACTATCGTTTGTTACCAGATGAGCTTAAGGGCTACAAATATAACACGAATTTCTACAAAGGGAGAAGAGTTTTAAAAGAGTTTCATACACAGAAGAAATAATCCTAATCACTCAGAGTCTAATTCAGTATGAGGACGAATGCCTTGACAATACACCCATAACTTACAGTACTCTCTAAGGTGCGAACGCAGCAATTTACAGCACAGCTTAATGTATTTAAAATAGTATGCTTCGTATGAGGAAAGTCTTTAATCAAATGTTTTTATTAAATTTAGAAACATATCTTCCAATTGAAATTTTTATATAAAATTAATCATAAGAAGGGAAACCGCAATACATTTTCAGTCCATAATTTAAAACACATAAAATATGAAATTCTTATGAAACTTAAATGATAAAATGCTACAAACAGCACTCTTTAAACAATATAAGAAAGCATCGATATACATACGTCGCGACTTTCGTGAACTTAGCATAATATTCATTTGATTTCTAGCTCAATTAATGTTAAAATCTGATTACTGTAGATTATATCTGTGAAAACATTTTTTACATGGAATGAACTATATTTATCCACATAAGCTACTTCTTAGAGAGTAATTAATCAGAGAGGCTCATTCGAAAGGATCGTAACTCAGTGCTGTAGGGATTCATCGGAATTCTTTCTTGTACCCTCTAAGCTGAAAAACAGAAACTCATTGCTACTTAAAGTCCTCAAATGAAAAATAAAAAAGGCCACTAGTTCTGAAATAAAGATCTTCGACTCGATGAAGAACAAAATTAAGATATTTCGGATTCTGTCTATGGACAATTCCCAAATTAACAAATCACACCTAATACTCTGCGATTTAAGGAAGAACTATATACATAGGCATACAAACATATAATCCAAGCACCATACTAATGTATTGTGTTTATAAAGTACGTCTGAAATGTTTCTGACATTTTTTCCCTTAGTTAAATAATTCATATATATATAACAGTACCGTAAAATATATAACAGTACCGTAACTGACTGACTGACTGACAGATAACGCACAGACCAAACCGCTGGACATAAGGACTAAAATTTTGCATAGCGATTCTTCTTATAGTGTAAGGGTGCACTAAGAAGGATTTTTGAAAATTTCTTCTTAGATTTTTTTAAATTAAATTTTCAAGCTGTTTTTGTAACATTCTTTAAAGTTTGCATTTAAAATAATAATCTGAGGGTTATAAAAATTATATCACGAGAAAGATAACAAAAAATTCCTTTAAAATGAAATCTTTTTCGAATCTTTGCCTCCATTTTCTGATTTCTGGGGAATTGTCAAAGGTTAATTTTTAGAATTTAATTTATTAAATGCTGATCGCGTGGTTTATTTTCTTTGTGCGATACTTTAAATTAATTTTACGTCACGTGCATAACAACGAAATAAATTGACAAAAGGAATATTGAAATACGGTAAAAGATAAAATTTAACCTTTAAATTAATTGAGATGGAAGTTTAAGAATTAAGTTCAAATTAGTATGTTATACGGATATTAAACATACAAATTAATTGCATACATTGACCATTGTATTAAATATGAATGTAATCCGTAGCAAAGCACGGGTATTCAGCTAGTTTATTAAAAAAATTTCCTTTTGAAATAACTTCTATTTTACGTATTCATTGATGAAAATCAAAAGTGAAAAGTCCACAAATTCTCATAACCAGACCCCCAGATATTGTAAAAATGTGTTTTTTGATGTGCTAATTTATTCTGATTTGTCTTGTTTCTGTATTGTTATTTTTTTATCCAATCTAATAACAGCAAAATCTTTCCCTCTCCGTCTGCGTTACGATTAAATTGTTATGCATATTTTTCGTCTGAAGATGCTATGTATTCGTGGCGCAGAAAGTTATAAAAGAGCTTCAGCGTCCAATCCACTAATATTGGATGGCATTCTTTTCATCTAATATTCCGACGTCTAGCGATTTATTTTCGTAAAAGTGGAAAGTCCAAATATAGAAGTTCAGAATTAAACTTTCCAATCCGACTCGAAAACTTTACTACAAAACGAAACCGAGAACCCGGAATGAGATTTTCGAGTTCTATGAACTAGTTTTTCGGCGACAATCGAAATTAAATCTTTAGGTCTCCTTTGACAGTTATTAGTTCGAATGCTGACTAAGTTTAAGGAACTTCTGTATTTCAGAAATTTCTAATTCTTATACAGCGCCTTCTGCTGAAAATGAACCACTTCACAGAGTAGATCCCAGTGTAGTCTAGATAATTGCATTTCAGCATAGGAACAGTTTTAGAATAAGCCATCTGTTCCTGTGATATATTTTGGATTGGAAAAAAATATGCATGAAATATAAATGCATTTTTAATTTTTTAAAGTGTTTCCTTTAATGGATATTGTACCAAAATTTTCATTTTAAGAATCAGCTTAAAAATTGTTTAATTTCTCTATCAATATTTTTCCGAAAATACTCTTTGTTCGATTTCCAAATATTTCTGGTTTCGTTGAGGATTTTTGCTTGTTTAGCCTATTATAGCAAATTTTTGTCCTTTTAACAGTTTTCTTGAGAATTCCTCCAAACGATATTAGAAACATTTTCAGACGGCTGAATGTTGCAATAATTTTTTATTTACTTTAAAACCCTTTGAGAGGCGCCGTTTGCACAGTGCAAACACCTAAATCTAGTATTTTTTCACTTGCATTCAATGTATTCCAGTTAAATGAGCAGAAAATGGTTAGTACTGCCACCTGTTATCAGTTTAAAGAAGTAAAATCATTTTGCAACCTTTAATTGGAAAAGTTTTCAAGATTCTTTAGGTTAAAAAAAATCGGGAAAGACATCTGCACCCAGCAAACGGTGGAGGTTGCTGCCCCTGAAAGGGTTATAGTTAACAGTAGTTTAGTTTTCATAAAGCTACGTTTTCTTTGGTTTGAATAGTTTAATATCAGAATTTATAACAGAGAAAAAAATTATTGCTTCACTACATTTTAAGAAGAGTGTCATCAAAACGTAAACGGTAAATATTTAAAGCAGCTATCAGATTGAAATGTTATGTCAAAACTAATTGTAGAAGCGCTGGATGTTATAATTCACCTCGGTGTGTGGTCGAGAGACTGTCAATAATAAAATACTTATAACCACTCCAGTAGCAAAAAATAAAGACTTGAGGAACACTAAGTTGGCGAAAAATGAAAACTGTCTGTGTGGGCACTGATAACGATGATAAGACTATAATTGCTGTAAGACAGATGGTGACATTTTTTTTATGGACCATAATAAAGGCTTCAAATAATTATCAAAGTGGTATCCCAAACGAAAATTATGGTTTTGAGGTACTTGGTATACTGTGAACATGAACAGTGAAATAAGAGACCAGTTGGGGCAGGTACTGTTAAGATAAAGGTAGTCCACTGTCCAATGGCAAGAAAAGGGGCGGGCCAAAATGGCCCCGGTAAACGGACACCAGCCCCTCCAAAAAAAACGAAAAAAAGGTCGGCAGATTTCGCTTGCTGATCCCCGAGCTCTGACCATAGAGAGCCGATTGCGCTGTCGCGGAGACAAGCGGAAGTTCCTGCAGTCTGACATGATGATGCCGAGAATGACCTGACGTGGGCACCTGTCAACGAAAGCCTTCATCGCTGTATTCGTCAACAGTGGTAAGTACCTCCCGAAAGATCCTAGAAATAATTGCTTTGACAAAATATTTTGTCTCTGCTTCTGTATTCCTCATGTATTAAGTGATAATATGAAGGGGAATCTTATTTTATTATTAATTTTACTTTAAAAGAATTTTTAGTATTGTCAAATAAATGTATGATAACGGCCAATTCTCCCTCTCCTTGCTTGTCCAACACATGCATGCATCAATTTATTAAGATTCTATTCTAACCTATATTAATCAGAAGCATGCACCTATACACATTGCAGAGAGTTAATTAACCATTTGATATCCCGTAAATAAATAAAAGTTTCATATTTGGCCCTTATAAATCCAAACAAAATACTGTACTGATTCCTGTCCAGCAAACTGTAAGTGCTTTTTAAATTTGTAAAGTTATCTATAGATGATGTATTTAGCAACTTACATCCTAAAATAACTCCACCTTAATGTCTTGTAAAGCTGAATAAGTATGTAACATACATTTTGTTTTAGCATCGCGATTATGAGTCAATTTTTAGGTTTTTCTAAAAACCTATTAATTGAATATACATTTTTTAACGCTTAAAAATTTACATGAAACGCTGATCATGCATGCTTTCTCACTGGCCAAATTTTTAATCTGGAGAGCGCATACACCCGCCCCTTCCAAGAAAATGATTCTATTATTTTTTCTTAACTTTAACCATTACGTACCCCATCAGTAAAAATACAACTCCAAATACCAAATCATGCATGAAGTTTAAAATTTTTAATCACAGCGGGCGAATGGTTAAAACTAATACCCGCCATCAGCATTAACTTACTACCGTCAGTTTAAAAAATTTTGGAAAACCGATTTTACAGTTTGAGGTTTCAACAGCTTTATAATTTAACTATAAATAGTTGGTACCCGTCAAAATATGACGGCTGGATAGTGAATAAATGTACTAATACAAAAATTATACTCAACACATCATTGCCAAATGTTGAAAATCATAATATTAAGAATAGAGAAAAGCACTTTAAAAAATTACTATTGAACCCAATGAAAAGAATAAAATATGGCTACTTAACAGCACGAAATAAACAATTTCCATCAGATTTAATTCTATATCTCACAAACAAGATTAAAATTAAAAATGGCAGAGAGACAGCTAGAGAGATTTCTCGGTAAAAACAAATTAACGTGTTTATGTGGCGTTGTCCCAAGTGAGTATCTAAAACCAGATTTAAACAAGTACCTGACATTCGCAGGAAGCAATTTTAAATTGTAAGCTATCGCTAATGAAGAGAAACTGCGGTTACAAAAACCAAATTTGACACATCTATATATTAAATCTTTCGTTTAAGACCAAAATAAAGTAAACTGATGCAGTAGTTTTCTCTCACGGACTGCCCAAAGAATCGGCTTATCAACTTAAATACACTCTTAGACAAAAAAAACGCACCAAGGAGTTATCAGAATCGGACAAAAATCTGTAGATGTGATGTATATGTACAGAAAAACAAATGATTACAGTTTGAGAAAAATTGGATGATTTATTCAAAAGAAAGAGCTTCACATAGCGAAAAAGTCAATAACGCGTTAGTCCACCTCTGGCCTTTACACAAGAGTTATTCGGCTTGGCATTGATTGATAGATGTGGCGGATGTCCTCCTGCGGGATATTGTGCCAAATTCTGTACAATTGGGACGTTAGATCGTCAAAAACCGGAGCTGGTTGGAGGGCTATGACCGTAATGCTCCAAACCGGCTCAATGGGGGAGAGATACGGCAACCTTGCTGGCCAAGGTAGCGTTGGGCAAGCACGAGGACAAGCAGTAGAAACTCTCGCCGTATGTGGGCGAGCATTATCTTGCTGAAATGTAAGCCCAGAAGGGTGTTATATGAAGGGCAACACAACGGGGCGTAGAATATCGTCGACGTATTGCTGTGCTGTAAGGGTGCCTCGGATGAAAACCAAATGGGTCCTGTTATGAAATGAAATGACACCCCAGACCATCACTCCTGGTTGTCGGCCCGTATGGCGGAAGACAGTCAGGTTGGTATCCCACCGCTGTCCGGGGCGTCTCTAGACACGTATTTGCTGGTCATCGGGGCTCAGTTCGATGCTGGACTCATCACTGAAGACAATTCTACTCCAGTCAGTGACATTCCAAGTCGAATGTGCCCGACACCACTGCAAACGGGCTTGTCTGTGTACAGAGGTAAATGGTAGTCGGCGCAGGAGGCGCCGCGAGCTCAATTCCCTTTCTCAGAGCCACCTATGAATAGTCCTTGCGGTCACTGAAGCATCAGTTGCACGTAAGATCGATGATAATGATGAATCTGGGGCTGTGAGTGTTGCTATGACGATTGCGCGGTCGTCAAGTTCTGTCGTTTCTCTAGGTCGACCGCTTTCTTCTTGACGCTGTGTTCGGCCATGGTTCACCCATTCCTGCCAACATCGTCTAATAGTGGCATCTCTCCTGTCCAAATGTCGAGCGATCAGTGCATTAGACCAACCGGCTTCTTTGCGCCCAACTACAAGTCCTCTCTCAAATGCTGACATCTGCGCATATTGTTCCTGCAACTGTATGCGAGGCAGAGTTACTGTCTACCTGAGTACACGGAGTGAAATTCGCAAAGAATTTATGACCTGGAATCAAAATTTCTCCTTTTGAATATCCTACCAGTTGCGCAGTTAATATGCGTTGCAGCGTCACATGTTCATTCATTGGCCACCAAACTTTAAAATTTTGCATTTTACGTCGAAACCGGTATGCATATCAATTTGTGTCCAATTTGCATTACACCTTCATGGTGCGTCTTTTTTTTTTCTAAGAGTGTATATAAATGATTATGTCCCCCGTTTACTCAAAAAACACATATTTCATCTTAAACCAATCTCAGCACTAGACTTATACTATTTGCGAAAACCAAAAATGACCGTATATACCAAGATCTCATTGTTTGATCAATGTAATGAAAGCACCAATGAATCACGATTTCATGTCTCACCGATGCTTTCACAACATTGATGCAAAGCTTCACTAAATTTGCATTACGAATGCATTTAAAGTCTGATCTGCTGATCGAACTCTACAAAACAAAATCACATGTAAAGCGTTAAGAGTACTTCTGGTAATGAACTTACAAGGTATGAATGGAATATGACATGAATTTATTTCACGTAAGCGCCGCAGAGCGAATTTGAAAAAGCTATTTTGTTGTCCTCCTAAATGATAATCTGTAGCAGACCATTTGTGGAGTGCGTTTGCACGTTTATATCGAAGATAGAGATAATACCAAACTTAACCTGAATATACTTTTCGCTATGAGAAATCGATTGCACAAATATTTGGAGATAAACATAGCAGTAATGATTGCAGACATTCATCGGAGGAAACGACTGTCAGTGTAGATCAAGCTTATTCAAACAATTTAAACTCTTAAATAAAACCTTTGAAAATAGAGTTGTTTCTCATAATGGGGACATAAAATTTGGTTACATTGCATTTACACATTGAATATATATATAATGCTACATAGCCGTGCTATAAAGATGGGTGTTGCATAGATGCCAACACTTGTTGTTCAAAGCGTATAATTAAACCAAATATTATTGATATTACAGGTATTAAAAAATCCCCGTACAAAGGTCGTAACGTATAAACTTACTGCAATAAGTACTTATACGTGGTTCTACCTTCTGACTGTCCTACGTGTAGAATTTGAAAACGGAGGGGTTAGAGAATAATCGAACGGGAGTAGTAACAACCATCTCTCTCTTTATCATCGAGCATGTGCTATCTCATGTTTTCCAAATGACAAGAGCATCAGATGCACTAACCGCCGACCAACTTGTGATCCATACCAATTTGATAGGAATAGGAGGAGACAATTAGAAGATACAATCAGGGCCCGACTTAGCCTAATTGGGGCCCGGGGCAAAAACTTCGTTGGGGGCCCCCCTCTGCTTCACTACTTCAGTAATGAAGAACCGAACGTTATGGAGGTATTTAAATTTTTCACCTCATTATAGATATATAACAAGAAAATTGACTAGAACCAAAAATAGCTATAAAGTCCCCCCCTCCAATGGTCAGACGAAATATCATTCTGTCCATTTTATTGATTTTCTGACAATTCTATGTCCATCCTTAAAAGGGATATAGCACATCTAAAAAAAGTTCATTAAAGAAGGAAACATAAAATAAACTTTCTATTCGATTTGGGGGCCCCCTCTAATGTGGGGGCCCGGGGCAACTGCCCCGTATGCCCCTGCCTTAGTCAGGCTCTGGATACAATCTCGCCTTCTTCGGCTTCTCAGATCTCTCTGAAGAAAAAGCTCAAAGGACCGACTAATTCAGGCACCTAAATTGAAATGGAATTGCTGCTGGCACTCTGCACTCTCTTCATAAAGACCTTCCGCTGAGAACGTATCAGGAAAAGATTAAATGCTAGTACAGATATATCTATTTGGATGAAAAACATACTGAAGGCTTTAAAGACCAATAACAGTGTTAAGTTTTTACAGCATCGTTTCGATCATTATTGCCTCGTGAATCTTACTACTAAATAGAAGTGTTCACCCTAATAAGAACTATGCCCTTTAGCACTGGAAACGACATCTGAATATAGAGAACAAAGCTATTTACGAGTACGTACGGTCAAATTTAGCTTAAATTCATTGGCCCACTGAAAACCTGCTCTAAAGATCGGTGTTGAGGTACTCAATTACTCCGACATACCCCACTTACCAGAAATGTCTTATTTGTTCTTTCCTATTTAAGAAATACATATGGAATATAAAAGAGGAAAACATTTAAAAACTGCTGATTTAAACTACAGTTTATAGATATATGGAAAAACTAGCTGAATACCCGTACTTCGCTACGGAGTACATTCAAATTAAATACAACGGTCAATGTATGCAATTAATGCCAATATATATATATATATATATATATATATATATATATGTCAAGGAAAAACGTAAGGCTAAAATATGGGGGGGGGGCGATCGCGAAAACTTTAAATGGGGCTTCAGGATAATTTAATATTTGGCACCGAGCTCCATCATTTTCACAGATTTAATTGAAATGCTTCGCGTGAGTTGGGAAAAAGAATCCCTTTTTGAGATGTGGCCTTGACGTGTCTGCGGTCAGGCGAGTGTATTTTTAGAAGCAGGCATTTGGCGTTCGAGGAGTGAACTATTACATAATATGAATTCGTCTCGGAACATTAGATAGACATCACGGAGCATGCGCGTAGTTTTGCCGCTTGAATATTAACAGAGGATTTGTCAGAGCGTCTTTGGGATTTCGAACTGACAGGTTGTCTTTGTCAGCCGAGATGAGAGATCGAAAATGGCACAGATTCAATCGGGGAAATTAATAAGAATTTATATAAAGGATTTAGATGTAACCAATTGTCGTTAATTCCACAGGCCTACGATTGTTCTGACTGCATATTATTATAGTAAGTATTAAGAGGGAGTACGAGATTTTACGCTCGTCATATATATATATATATATATATATATATATATATATATATATATATATATATATATATATATATAATAAATACAACGATCAATGTATGCAATTGGTGTAAAGAAAAACATTTATAAAAAAAATCGCAACGGATATTTTTATAGACAAAATAATGTAGAAGAAATTATTCAAATTAAATGTAATAGAACACACTAAATAATATAGTGCAGTTAATATAGTACAGTTTGAGAAACATATCTTTTACTATATTTAAATGTTTTTTGGGATAATGTCCAATCGTTTGCTGCATTAGCAAGAAAAAAAAATTTTTTTTGTTAATCTCATTGTTATGCACGTGACGCAAAATTAGTTTAAGCTATCACAAAGAGAAAAGAAACCATGTGATCAGGATTTAATGAATTGAATTTTAAAAATGAATCTTTAAAAATTCACCAAAAATCAGAAAATGGAGGTAAATATTCGAAAAGGATTTCATTTTGAAGGAATTGTTATGATCTTTCTTGTGATATAAATTTTATAACCCGCAAATTATTGTTTTAAACGCAAACTTAAAAAAAGTTACAGCTTACAAATTTAATTTTTTAAAGAAGAATTTTTCAAAAATCTTTCTTAGCGCACCCCTACACTATAAGAAGAATCGCCATGCAAAATTTCAGCCCTCTAGGTCCAGCGGTTTGGTCTGTGCGTTATATGTCAGTCAGTCAGTTACGAAACTGTTTTTTTATATATAGAAGATGATAAAAAGTCTTTCTATGAGAATATCTGTAAGCTCATATAAATAACTGCTTCCATCAAGAAAACCTGCATATATGTATAACTTTTTTTCAGCAAAATCATAATTAACTAGGCAGGTAACATACAATCTAAATACTCTATAATGAATCTCAATTTTTTTAGCATGATCATAAAATAAATATAAAACCTTTTTTGGTTCATTTTATGATCAGTAATCGTCGATAAATTGAAAAAAACTTTTTGTTATAAATTAAATTTTGTTATAAATTAATATCAGTTCGTGTAAAACGTTATATATACGAATGCCAGACAGTATAAACTCTTGTTTTCCGATAAAAGCATACTTTTGTCTAATATATATTCTATCAAAGCTCTTTCGATTATTTCTTTTACCTTTCACTTTACCAAAGGTGAATTATTAAGGAGCACTGTGGCCACCTTTTTGCCACATGAGAGCTGAAAAGATCCTTTACGAAAAGTTGGTTGGTGTGGAGCGCTAAGGTCACCTTTTTAGATATGAAACATAAACGGTCCCGGACCCATACCTTAAAGGTGATTCCAAATGGCTATAAACATCTTCCCAATACGAGAGTAGAAGTATCCTTCATTTGAAATATAAATTCAGAGGGTGTAAGAAACTGAAGAATTATTGCAATTTCCCCGAAAAATATTTAATTTTTTAAAAAAACAGTTCCAATATTTTTCGTTTAAATGAGACTTTTACATATTTTGTTTCACAAATAATGCACATTAAAGTAATAATCGATTTTATGTGCCTCTGATTAATGCGTCTAAGTGGCATATGTTTCATTAAAATGATGGATTCCGTTATATTAATTATACAGGTTTGACTGAATAGTTTATGATGAATAGTTTATGATGGCTAGACGATATTAAAATGCTATAAGCATTTTGTGTACGTGTTAGCACGTATTACATATTCAGTATTTTTGAAATCGTTTAGATCCATCTCATTTAATATTCTATAAATATTGTTTCTTAACTATTATTC
>OU015495.1:89179459-89216959 GCA_907164885.2 Dolomedes plantarius
CTCCGTAGAGAAGCACGGGTATTCAGCAAGTTAAAGTATATAGACTTTTGTAGTACTTTACAACTATTAAAATTTCTTTTGAAAGCTATTCATTGCTGCGTCATTGCCAGCGATTATTCTCTGTGTGTAGTCAATTATAGATTATTGCTCATTTTCTATATTCACCTGTGTGGTTAGTGAATTGACGGATGTCTTGCTATTTTTTATGCTTGCTTCTAGTTTCTGTTCTCTGTCCTTTTCTTGGAGAAACTCCCAATGCCAAAGAGTATTTACGATAAGAAACACATCACTCAAAATAATACGTACGTATGCTATTACACATCCTATTTCGTCAGGTGTATCACGAAAGTCCTTTGTAACAGATGTACAAGAATATCTTTTTAATACTGCTTCATGATATGATTTCAGAGATTTATATTAATATAATTTTGTATATTTCTATAAATAATTTCAATCGGTCAGTCTGTCACTTCTTTACACTTCACATGACAAGTAGCTTCTTTATTATTATAATTATTTTCCCATCTAGTGTTAAGAACTAAAAGTGAAATACCTTTTTTCAGTATATCAGAAATTACTTCTAACCCTTCCTTATAACCTTACTGCACTTCTGTGTTATAAAATAATTATAGCTGTTGATTGTATGGTGATTAAATAGCAACTGTGGGCAATTCTGGAAAATAAGCGAATTATCCCTAGCCCTTCCAACACAATACTGTTGACTGTAATAAAAACATTAATATGCCCTCTACAGGGGACTTCAATAAAATAGTCACATTTGATCATACCGTAAAAAAAAAATTGAATTACATCTACCCATACCTCTAAACTTGCAATACTTTTGACAGCATTATAAAAACTACTATAAAATAATTGTTCGTTATACTGTTGAAAATGACACTCAATAAAATTAAAACAATATATCGCTGGCCTAATTAACAAACCACGTAAATCCAAAAAAATAGGATTTTCATGCTATTGATTTTTTTTTAAGTTACGTGGATTGTTAATTAGGCCAATGATATACTATACTGCACCATTGTGCATTTCATTCCAATTAAAATTTCCGTATCAAAGTATCAAATGATATAGGCTGACTCAGAAAAATACTCATAAAAATTTAGTGCACTAAATGCCAAAATTTATGCGACATAAACATAAGTGGTATTTGCACAGGGGCAAAATTGGAACAAGAACACGCAACTTAAAACCCATAATAAAAACAAAGGGTTGGCTGCATGTTTCGAACTATTTCATAGTTCATCGTCAGGTCGAAGAGCATTAGGTAGGACTGTCACTATGAATATACAGAAATGTAACTATAGTGACAGTAGCACCTCACGCTCTTCGGCCTGACGATGAAGTATGAATTAGTTCGAAACAAGTAGCCATCCCTTTGCTTATATCGCTGATTTTAATGAGATCCTGTTTGCGTTTTCCGCAAATTTCCGTAAGTAAAATTATTTGAGTTTACGGCAATTACATGCAGCATAGTACTACACTACTCAAGTAACGTTTTATAAATTTTTATCATTTTAACTCAGAAGTGGGATACAAATTTGTTAAAATATTTCCTAAACAATAATAATGAACAAACTCACGAATTATGAAATCCGGGAAAATTGAAAACAAGACAGTTGGAGGTCTACTGTAATAGGGATCTGAGCAAAGAAAACATATCTTAGAGTGCCACATTTGGAAGCTTCCAGAGCTATTAACCCTCTAACGGTACAGTGGTTTGAGACGAAATAGACTGTACGGTCGGGTCGCATCCGAACCGATCTCTCTTTTAATGAGGTTTTTGGTAGAAATATGTACACAGCATTTTTGTTGAATCATGCTTTTACATTTTGCCATATGTAAAAGCATTTTTGTTGTATAATAACATTTATTGATGATATTTTACATGAAATAAAAACCTCTCTTTAGAAAAAATGACCAAAGAATTGTAATTTTGCTAAACAAAAAAAAATGTCTTTGGCATTTACATAGAATGTTGTATATATTAGGTCTAATATGTAACTTAGTATACCTAGTTTTAAAAGTTAGTGAAACCAACTTTCCGAGCTCAAAAATGTTAAAAATAATATATACTGACATTTTTTACCTTCAAAATCGAAATAAAAAATATAAAATTAAAAAATGATTAGTGATCATGAATAATGTTTTTCAACATAGACACTCGAATTTACTTATTCCTATATCTAGTAGTGGGGTCTAGTAGGTCTATCTGGTAGGACTCCTTGTCAACTCGATCTCTTGCAATGAGAGGGGAGAGTACAGGAAGACACACCCTTGGGTCGGATCAGACCTCTTCTATATCGTTTGAGGGTTAAATATATTTTATGCGAATTTGTGAAAATAAATTTTACATTTACTTCGAAATTTACGTACTTACGAAATTTGATCCGTTATAAAAAATGTATTAATGAGAAATTAATACATTTGATAGAAAATATTCTTTGATACAGAACATAAGATAATTGCAATTTAATGGTAAAAAAAAAGAAAAAAATATTCCTACGTATCAAGTTAAATCTCTCTAATAATTTATTCTTCATTGTACCTGAACTGAATATGAAATACGAAAAATAAATCGGCTGTAAAACACTCAACTAAAGCTACTTCAAATTAAAAATCTTAACTAGTTTATTACCTTAAGGAATAAAATTTTTAATTGTTTTTACTCGTCTTATATTCAAACAAACCCCTTTCGACCAGACCGAAATTGATTTTTTGGAAACGATAATGGAAAAATATATTGCAATCTTCAAGAAAACAGGGAAGAGTAGAATCTCGTATACTTTTTTTCCTGCTTTTCTATAACTCTAAAAATATTTTTTTGAAATATTATGCGAAGAAAAGTTCTGAATTACTATTCGAACTGATTACAGTTAAATTCAACCTTGCGTCTGATCATTCCGAATGTGCTGAATATTATTTTTTAAAAAAAACTTCTTTTACTTATATTTGTGAAATTTTAACTACCAAATGGGGGTTTTGTATCAAAAAATAATTGAAATTTCTTTTAAATTTCTGCCATGTCCGATGTCTTTACAATACAAAAAAACTCATAAGTTTCTTTATCTGCAACTCAATGCAGTATATATGGATCACGACAGCAACTTAATTGAATTTAAGCAGCATGAAAAAAAGTCCTTAAAGTTGGACCTCGGGTTATTCCTTTGTTGATATTTAAGGCTTCTGTTCCGAAAAGCTACTATTTGGCAATTTTTTTTTTAATTTGCACCCATTGCCTGAATAACTGAACGCCTAAATGAATGATGGATAGATGTCGACAGCAAACTTAAAACATCGCCAAAATGTAGCTTTTTTGGAATCACAGATAAAAGAATTAATTTAAAACTATTCCAGTTTTGGTGATAAATCAGCCAAAAAAAGATAAAACATGAATGGTAACTACTTTTATTCATACTTTATTCTGCGTTCAACAAGTTAAAACGACTGGTAGGTTGGCCGGATGAGAGCTCTATGGATATTTTTCGTTTCACATAATTGGATCAGGTTTGGTTTGGTGCGCGACGGTCAATGTTTGCTATACGAGGGTTAATTAGACCGGGACCTACTGATTAAAGCCGATTCCTAACGGCTACAAACGTCCCTGCCAAGATTGGGATTCGAACCCACAGACTTTGGTACCGAATGCCAGCGCCCTAGCCATTCGGCCCTCGTTCGGCTAAATTGGATCAGGATCTACAGTTTAAAGACGATTCTGAATTTCTTCAGACATACAGGGTGATTTTTTTAAACTGACACTACTCAGAGCCATCTGTAGCGAGACCTATCAGACGGAATTCCACCAAAATTGATAGAGGAGCTAAGGACGACATGGAAAAGACTTTTCGTAAAAACAAAGTTTCAAAAGTTGCCAATAGGGGAAGATATGGCACTGTTATTGTCAGCGCACCCGAGAATTTGCATAAAAGGCAAGTAAAACATTAAAATACACATTTACGACTATGTAGTCGACAGCAGCGCCAGTATTTCGGGTTATAAAGATAAGGGATTGATACCGAAAAAGTTCTAAGCAGACAAATAAATAACAAAAAAATTTCACTGCAACACCACTTTATGAAGTAAATTCACTTCTCCCCCCTTCAATGTGACCACAGTCCTGGGGGACGACACATTGTATCCTGAACACCACTTTGTCAACAGCCAAGCGTAACATGTCACTGGGAATATTCATTAAAGTCCAGGAAATGTTGTTGTTTAGGACCGCCAAGTTCGAGACTCCACAAAGATACACCTTAGACTTTAAATAACCCCACAGAAAGATGTCACATGGATTACGTCCGGGAAGCGAGGTGGCCATGAAGCGACTGATGACCATTTCTTCTGTAAAATGAAGGCGCAACAGATTCCGCACCGATCTTTATAGCCCAAAATACTGGCGCTGCGGTCGACTACGTAGTCATGAATTTGCATTTTGATGCTTTACTTGCCTTTTGTGCAAATTCTCGGGTGTGCCGACAACAACAGCGCCATATCGGCGACTTATCGGCGACTTTTGAAACCAATTTTGTTTTCACGGAAACTCTGACCCATGCGGTCCTTGGTCCCTCTATCAATTTTGGTCGAATTCCGGCTGATAGATCGCGCTACAGTTGGCTCTGAGTAGTGTAATTTAAAAAAAAAATCACGCTATATATACCAACAACGGGACTCTAACCAACACCTTCTTACAGTTTAGAAGAAAAATGAGTTCACATTAACTTTCATCACTGCCATTCATTGGCAAGAGTAATCTTTTAATAAATACAATATTAATCTATTTTCCGAAATGGAAGGCTGATAATGTAGCTCAAAAGCAGAGGTAAAAAAATGAAAATTTTTTAAAAAGACGTAAACCGACAAAAACTGTCATTAAAAATTATTTCGTTGGACACTCAATTGAACCTACTAAATAGTAAACTCTGTTCATGGGATCGATAAATAACGATTCAGATTGAAATATTTAATTGAAATGCCTAAAAGCAAGCCCAAAATGTCTAAAACCGCATTTTGGCGTAACGTCGAAATAATTAGCTTCAATTATTGAAAAAGGCTTGACTCAACAGATTACTGGTTGTCAAGTACACTTTAAGAGCAATCCTTAAAAATTATGGTAAGAAAGATTCCAATATGTGCGATATCATGGCATTAAAAAGAGCTAAAAATCATTTTGTTCTGTAAGATATTTTATCTTGTGTATGAATTTCATTGTATGCTTCAATGTTTCCACACATCTACAAAAACAAGAATTCTGCTGGATTTAAATTTTTTTTTTCTCGTATTGGGGAAACCAATTACCAAACAAACAATGTGAGGAAATCTTCTGGGATAGAAATAAAAAATCTCAAATATCATGAAATTTTTATTTTATAAGGAACAGAATTTTTTTTAGATATTATTTACCTAAATTTGTGCAACAGCAATTTTAAAAGTAGCAATTCAAAATGGAATGCATGGAGGGATTTTTTTCGTTCACGAAATGAAATTTTACCCTACGCAAATATTACTCTTCCACGTAATATAATCCAATATATTTGTGAATGCAAACACCTACTCAAAGGCCAAACATCCTAACGGAGAAAAAGAAATTTCCAAGCGAAACATCATCGTAAATTCAATATTGAATCAAAAAAAGAAAAGAAAATTACAAATTTATGATAAATTTTATTTATATGTACAGAAGTATTCAACCTTCCTAAATATTTAAACAGTTTAACTGATGTTGAAAGTTACTGCAAGAGCTTAAACCAGAATTTTCGCAAGACCAGCATATTTGGTTAACAGTAAGGAAATTAGAATGTGCATCAGAAAGGCATAAACAAGTTTAAATATTCAACTTTTGGAAAACATAAAGAACGTTTTGCAGCAAACAGGCATAGTCTATATATATAAAACAGTTCCGTAACTGACTCATTCATTGACTGACTAACTGACTGACATACAACGCACAGACCAAACCACTGGACCTAAAGGGCTGAAATTTTGCATGGCGATTCTTCTAATAGTGTAGGGGTGCACTAAGAAAGATTTTTCAAAAATTCTTCTTAGATTTTTTTAAATTAAATTTTTAAGCTGTTTTTTAAACTTTTTTTACGTTTGCATTTAAAATAATACATTGAGGGTTATAAAATTTATATCACGAGAAAGATCATAAAAATTCCTTCAAAATGAAATTTTTTTTTGAATTTTTACCTCTATTTCCTGATTTTTGGTCAATTTTTAAAGATTAAATTTTAGAATTTAATTTATTAAATGCCGATCACGTGATTTCTTTTTCTGGTACTTTAAATAAATTTATCGTCACGTGCATAACAACTAAATAAACAAAAAATATTTTTTTTCCTTGCTAATGCGGCAGACGATTGGACATTATCCAAAAAAATATTAAAATACAGTAAAAGAAATGTTCTACAAACTGTACTATATTAACTGTACTATATTCTTTAGTATTCTTTATATTAGATTTAATTTGAATATTTTCTTCTACATTATTTTATATATAAAATTATCCTTTACGATTTTCTTAAAAATATATATATATTTTACATCAATTGTATACATTTATCGTCGTATTTATCATTCATATATATATATATATATATATATATATATATATATATATATATATATGGCATGAATTGCATACATTGACCATTGTATTTAATTTGAATGTACTCCGTAGCGAAGTACGGGTTTTCAGCTAGTCATTTATATGTATTTCTAGATATCAGTTGTGTCAACACAATCAAGTAGTGTGTGAGGAAAGGAATTCGAAAAAGGAGAATTATTTAGATCGCTAGTATAATCCAGTTCATAGAAAATTGACACCGAGGATAGGAGATCCCGGTTCGATTCCCGTTACAGGTGAATGGCCGTTATAGTGGCACCCAAACTTTGGAGAGTACGACAAATGGCAGTTTGTCGTACTCTCAAACGTACATGACAAATATTCATAATAAGTATAGACCATATTAAATTTTCAAATTAATATGGTCACCACACTTAAATTTTCAAATTGATATTCATAAGAAATATATCACCATACATGGCAAATATTCATAAAGAAAAAAACTTCAAAATCATTTTTAAAAATGCACAGGTCTTTGACAGAAAAAAGTAACTGTACGTCCGAAAAAAAAGAGGAATGAAATTCGAAAATTGAGATATCGCAACCCCGACGGAATAGTTTATTTGAATGAAAACCTGCCTTGAGGTTTCTAAATCACAGGTCGGATTTCTGTCCACACAGGCATTTGTTTCAATCGTGAGTACAGGTAAAGCATGAATGCATTCATTTTAATTGAAATTTGTATTTGTAGAGCATGCGCAATAAGTAAAAAATTTAAGAAGTCTACATTTTATGTTTTGTGATGTATAAATTTTCCTAGCAGATCTTCACACCAAGTGTTATACAACGGTAAGAATTTCTAAGTGGGGAACATCAAAAAGGGCCTATTATTCAATCCCGTTTTATTTTTACATCTGAAAATAGATGCTTTAATAAGCATATTTTTTGAAAAATTGGCTATTCTTTAAAGGACATAAAACAATTTTTGTTTCTTGTGGTGAAATATTTTTTCTGTAAAACTTTTGTGCTTCGAATATAAAGGTTTATTTCCAAATGCAAAACAAAAATATTGAAAAATATACATTTTCTTATGTATATCAGAAAAAAAAACCATTAAAAACTCCCAAAAGCCTATTATGGTTCTTGAAAGTTTAGGAAATCAACTGATGCAGATTCCTATTAATCCAAAATATTGTGTAAATTTATTTCTTGGAGATGCTAAAACATATTTTATTTTTATCTTTCTGCAAAAATGCACAAATGCTAGCTCTAAAACAAGACAATTTATTCCTATTAATTAAATATCGAGATATTCAATTGTTTGTTAGGAAGTTTTAGGATTCAACAGTCCATGACTGGTTCAATTTAAGTAAGAAGAATAAAAAAACTAATTAATTCTTAGCTCTGATTCAGAAAATATGAAATCATAAAACTAGGAACACTTTGCGGGAAAAAAATATGAAGGCTTACAATCGGATTATTTCAAAAACACTCGTTCCTGCAGGGCTTCAGGCGTAATCTGCACTCTAATACCTGTCAGATTGTAATATACTCTTTTGTTCCGATATCAGCATTTGATCGAGCATTAAATTTTGTTTATAAAATATAATGGGAGACAATGTGGAAAGGTCATAATTTTCCTCATTCTGTGGGGTGTAATGTACCCAAATTCTATGACACCCATCTATGTTGTGGACCATCTTTCCAATAAATATTTTACATTCTTATAATCTGAACGAATACCTACAGGAATTGTATCTGGAAATTCATACCGACAGAGCTTTAAACTTACTCCTTAGAGATTTTACCTCATGGGATATGATTTTTAAAATAATTAAACCAATAAAAAATTAGAAAATTTAATGCACATTATGGATAATCTAAATTATTTAATATATATATATATAAATATATATATATATAAATATATATATATATATATATAAATATATATATATATATATATATAAATAATATATATATATATATATATATATATATATATATATATATATATATATATATATATATATATATATATATATATATATATATATATATATATATATAAAACAGTTCCGTGACTGACTGACTGACAGATAACGCACAGACCAAACCACTGGACCTAAAAAGCTGAAATTTTCCATGGCGATTCTCCTCATATTGTAGGGATGCACTAAGGAAGATTTTTGAAAAATTCTTCTTAGATTTTTTTAAAATAAAATTTTTAAGCTGTTTTTGTAACATTCTTTAAAGTTTGCATTTAAAATAATAATTTGAGGGCTATAAAATTTATATCACGAGAAAGATCATAAAAATTCATTTAAAATAAAATTCTTTTGGAATCTTTACCTTCATTTTCTGATTTTTGGTGAATTTTTAAAAGATTAATTTTAAATTGAATTTATTAAATGCTGATCACGAGATTTTTCTTTTTGGTGATACTTTAAATTGATACTTTAAATTAATTTTACGTCACGTGCATAACAACGAAATAAATCGACAAAAAATATTAAATTAAAATAAAAGATAAAATTTAACCACTAGACTATTGAGATGGAAGTTTAAGAATTTAATTCAAATTAGTATGTTTTATGGATATTCAATTAATCCTATATGTAAAACTGCAATTTCCCCTAAAAGTATGCTTCGCCATGACGATAAATAAGTCTCAAGGCCAAACTTTAAAATACGCTGGCGTAGATTTAAGAGAAAATTGTTTCTCCCACGTAACTTGCACACGCGTAAGTTCGCGGACGAGTCTAGTAATATTAGTTCCGCCTAATGAAGAAACAAAAAAAATTGTTTATAAGGAAATCCTCTAAAAATCAATTTCATTATTTGCTCATTGTTATTATCCTAATATGTACTCCGTAGCGAAGCACAGGTATTCAGCTAGTAATTTCATATAGTCGTAAAAAATATGGAAAAAGAATAAATACCTTAAAAGTAAAAGCTTTCAGTAAAAACGTTTTTCAAAACAGGAAAAAAAGATCGTTAAACTTAAATCTCGCATTCATCAGTAGCCAAATTAAGCAAAGAGCATAATCAAAAATCAAAGGATTAATCTTTTATTTCTACATACATTTCTAGAAAACATCTTCAGTCCTACTTAATTTTCCTTCAAGCAAAAATTAGATAAAAATGTACGATAAATATTATATAATAACGCAATAGGATGTTTTCTGAAAACAAAATGTCACTTTTTATTATTAATAATTCAAAATATATTTCTCAAATAACTCTTTTGAAAGCGACAATAATTTATAATTCAGAGAAAACAGAATACACTTTCAACGTCTGAATAAATAAATATTTAAAAACAGTTAATTATAAAGTATCTTACTTTTGTGTTTATATATCTCATTTCTTTAATTTACATTCGAATATCCCCAGGGTTTAAAAAAAATTATGCACATGGATTTTTTTTTTTTTGGTTGGGAAAGAGATTATTATTTCTAATGCCGTAGAAAGAATAATTCCAGATTTATTTCATAAATATTTTCTACTACTGTTTAAAAATGTTTTTAAAATAGTCGAGTTATACCAAAGAGTAAGAAAAAGATTGAAAGAATTTTATTTCTACACGCACTTTAGATATTCAGCACTACAAAATCCAAGATATTCAGCACTACAAAATTATTTCTCAAACAAAAATTGTGAAAAAGCATTGCCAGGAATATGATTCAAAGCGGGAATTCGTTACATCGACAGGGTAGCGGAATCGCAAATAATACATGATTCATAAATTAGAAGATCAAGAGAAGGTCGAGATTAGAAGGTTCGAGACGCAGTAAAACACTGCAAAGTCCAATGTTTACGTAGTGATATTTTGTGGGTATAGTTTTGACATCATCACTAATTAAAATATACATTTTTACCATGTTTTTATTAACTCGCTTTCTTGTTTGTTTGTTTGTGTGTGTGTGTGTGTGTGTGTGTGTGTGTGTTTGTCGAGTACAAATCTTGCAATCGATTTTTAACTAACTTCCTGACTAGCTAGACATTTGAAACTTTTAGAATAGCTCAGATTACGATGACAATGTATTATTTTAATACTTTTAGCCATCTTTAAGCAGCATTGAAATCATTTTCAGTTAATTTTATTTTGTAAAATGGTGCAGCCATCTATCGGCCGGGACGAGAACGAAAAGTTAAACGCAATTGCGCATTTGATCATTTTCTTTCAAGTTGATGGGATAATTCATCAAAAAAAAAATTTTTAAGTATTTATTAATTCATAGAATTGTCAAGTTTATATGATTGAACAGAAAATTTAAAAACGTGGTATATAAAAAGTTCTTTTTATCTTGTATTTATTGAATAATACTTTCAAATTAGCTCTATTTGAGCTAATTTAACGATAATCATTTATTAACGCCAGAAAAAAAATCAGATTTCACCATCTGGATAAACAATACAAAAAAAATTGTGATAATACCGTTACTTACTCGTGTATAGGCCGCACCTGAATTTTGAGACAACTTTTGGGGAAATTGTTTTTCTGAATTCCGTTGTAGACTCAAAGTAGCATCGTTCTGCTAAGTGCTCTAAGGAATGTACGACATCGTAGCAATGTCGTACATTCCGTAGAGTTCAAAAAAAATTATTACATATATACTAGCACACTTAGAAATTATTTCACACGAATACAAACTCTTGGGAACTCAAGAGTTTTATTAAATAGTCCCAAGGTATAATATATACAAACAATAATATTTACAATACATTACTGTATTTAATTTTAAAATTCCGTGTATAGGCCGCACCCCATTTTTACAGACCTATTTTTTTGGAATAAAAGTGCGGCTTATAGACACGTAAATACGGTAAATATATTTCATATCTATTTATAAACGAACTGATATTTAAAATAATATTTCAATATC
Source organism: Dolomedes plantarius (assembly GCA_907164885.2). Lineage (NCBI taxonomy): Eukaryota > Metazoa > Arthropoda > Arachnida > Araneae > Dolomedidae > Dolomedes > Dolomedes plantarius. The sequence continues at coordinate 89,190,932 of OU015495.1, forward strand.
CCTCAACTAAAAAAAATGCGCACTGTAATTTGTACAAACTTCGACAGCTTTATTTCTAACCCCACATCAGGAAGAATCTTAGATTTAATTCACAACACTTTTTTTAGGCTGTAATTTTTTTCTTCCCTTGAATAATACAACATATAAGCTGTCCTGCTATACATTGGTTAAGTTAGTATAAATTAATTATATCTTTAATTGAATAAACTGAACTCGATTGTAATACTTCACTCTCTCTCGTGGTCCAGGACTATCTCGAGGGAAAAGATTTTATAACCAATGGCGAAAGATATTAAAGCTGCTATGAACTAAGAAAAAAAATCGTATTTCCCTTTTCCTCTTTTTGCAGACTCTTGTGGTGGGAGGAGTCCAGTTGACAGTTCGAGAGTTCCACCCCCCTTAGGATTGACATTTTGAGGGATTGTAATGGCTCTATCTCTATAGGGGGGTTAAGCGCTGCCCCCAAATTTTTTATTTAAATTATATTTTTGTCAACTATTTACAGGTACATAAATGCTGATAATCAAATAAAATTGGTATTGTCAGATAGCCTGAACTTTTCTGCAAAGCGCTACAGGATTCATTTTATTAATTTCGTTTACCGAAGGAATTTATGAGCGTTTAAAATACTATACCAGATTTGTCCCCGAATAATTTAAATTTTAAAATATTAATTGGATTTTTTTTTAAAAAGCGAAAAATGTATACAAATGTAGAATTTCTTTCTCTATGACGGAGTACAATGTTTTTTTTAAATCTTTGAATCCAAGTCGGCAATCCGTGGGCAAATTTTCTCCAAAGGTTAACATTGAGGTGAGCGAATTCAATGGGGTTAGTACATAGCAGCCTTAAGTATTCTTATAAAAAAATTAATTTAAACAAAGAATAGTACAGTTTTTACCCGCTAATAATAGTAAATATTTATTAAAAACAAAATTCGTAGTTCTAACATCTAAAATGGTTTGCTTCGTAAAGTGATATTTAATCGTACGATGTGTCAGCCACTTCCCAAGGACAAATCAGTGTAACAAAGTATCAGGAACTTAATATTTTAATTCACCTGTCATTGAAAAAATCCTTATGGACTAATTATATACGCCCACATAAATTTAAGAAAATATTACTGTAAAATTTTCCCCACACATTGATATATATATAAACTGTACTGCAATTCAGATTCTTGAACGTAAATTTTTTTTAAAGTTTAAAAGTAAATTTTACAATGCACGAACATTCATATTACGTTAATTTTTTTATGCTTATAAAATCCATGCAAAGAATAAATAAAAAGGAGTAAAACGCTAAAACCACACTTAAATTTTCAAATTTTTAGACATATTTTTAAGTATATTTAAAGATTAAACTTTTAATTTTACATGATTTTTATGTTGATATTTGTGGAGAATAATTTTAACATCTACAGAAACGATAGAAATGTACATAAAAATACATAAAATTTACACAAGTATTGTAAAGAATAATAAGAGAGATACTCTCCATCTAAGTTCCTTGGGGACATGAAACATATGAAATACGTCTCATACATTCAACATCTCTGAAATTTTCGCAAAACATTAAATCCATATTCTCCCATTAACAAAATTCTCTTAAATTTGATAAGCAGTTTATCATATCACGTTAGATTAATTAAAATTAATGCAAAATTTATAAAATCGTATCTTGGGCTAGAACATAATCCAGGCATTTTCCAATTTAGCGAAGCAAATTTGTCAATTAATTCTCCAAGACAAAATCCTCACTTTAATTAAGCACTAATAGATGCTAATCATTACTGACGCTTACAAGCTTTCCCTTTCGATGAAAAGATTAGTCTCATTCATACATCGATGCCAACGTTTCGAACGTTAAAACTAAAATTACAAGCTGCCTCGCTTAACGGCCCTCGTAGCAAAACGTCATCGTCTGAAATTTCAAGCATTTTTTGAAAATAATAATGCCATTTGCTTCCCAGTAGCACTTACTTATAGCTCCACTCCTCTTTCCTTTATCACTCCAAGCCTTGCGTGGAGTGCATTTGATAAAAAGTAGAGAAATCCAATAAATAGTCCAGGGATGCTCAAAGAAAAATTACCCAGACAAAATTATCCATTTCGAGCAGACATATTGATCGCACACTTTAAAGAAATCGTAAAAATATTTGACTGTAAAAGTCGTAAAACGCTTGAATTTTGTTTCCTTTACGGACACCTCGGCACAATGGAAACTGAGCTTCATTATTAATGAACCGGAATGAGACGGGATCTCCCCCCCCCCTCTTTTTGTTTTACTTTCTAATACATGAATTTCGTAATTCTCAAAACGAAGGATTCGTAATTTCAACTGTGTTAAGCGCTTCAACATTATACCGGTACATAGTTAAAATTTTAAAATTAAAAACTTGAACTTATTTAAAAACTGACGGCAACCGTCCGAAATTGAATGCATAACAACTCGACTGCTGCTCGGTGTAAAAGAAATGGGCTGATATATATTTTATTTTTTAAAAAAATGAACAGTTTTTTTTTTTTACCTTGCATTTACTATTTCAAACTAATGAAACGAATCATAGGATGGAAGAAATTAACCGATGCCTTTCACTACCATTTACTATGATATTTATTTCACCCCAATGTTAAGAAAAAACTACTCGAATTTCTAAACAAAATTCAGATTTCTTCATCAGACGAAGAGTAAGAGAACACCTATGCAGTAAAAAGCCTGACTAAGCCAACACAATTTGCCTTCCTTGAAGTGAACAAGGGACCCCCAAATCTCGAATACTTTAATTTTCAATTTTTAACTCTATATACAGAATTAGAATAATTAATTTTTTTTTACTACATTAAAGACCCTTAGAATTCAGAATAAAAATTTTTGCCAAAATAATGCCTATTTTTCAAAAAAAATTTCAAAAATGCTATCATTTTTCAAAGTGCTCCAAGCGCATCCCATGTCCTTTAAAAAGCTTCAATTTTTTTAATATTGGTTTACTATACATATATAAACATAACTGTGCATTGAATTTCTTTTTTTATAAATCAAAAGTCAAAAATATTTTTTTAATCTGCCTGTTATTTATTTTTTTTTTTTTTGCATTTTTCTACTTCATTTTATGGTCTACTAGCATTATTGCCCGGCGTTGCCCGGGTAGATATATAGATATAAAATATTTCATGCATTCCATCAAAAAAATACTGGACTGCACTTCCGCTCTTCGTGTTCATCTGGACAGACAGAATGCGCTTAGCACGTTTCGACTGAAATGATATACAAACAATAAGAAAGAAAAACTTTGAGCCTGCGGACCTTCGTCTGATTTTAAGGTCATTCCCAACCCTCTTTCTCCCGCACATTGAAATTTGACCCTCCCCCCTCCGTCATCCTAAAACCACCCCTCTTAACGCAGCTGGTCGAGGGGAATCCACAGGGGGTAGACGCACCTCTATCGGGCACAAAAAACATTAAAAAATTAATTTAAAAAAACTAATTGAGCCCCAAATTTCGTTTTTCCTGATTTAAGTTTCTCGGGTCCAAAACATTAACTGTGCCGAATTTGGTCCCGGTGGGTGAAACAGTCTATGATTCTATAGCGGACAAACAAACAGACAAGCTCTTTTATATATATAGATAAATTTGAAAAATACTTGTGGTTTCAAAGAATTATGCCCAGTTTTTTGACAAACACTTCCATTAATAATCGGGAGAAATTTGGAAGAAATCAGATGAAAATTAAGGCACATGGAGCATTTTGATGAATTCTAAAAATTTTGAAGAACCTTTTTTGAAGAATAGGTCTTATTCTTCCACAAAATACTTATTTGTGATTTCTAAGGGCCTTCAATGTAGTAAAAAATATTAATTATTCTTATTTTGTATATTGAGTAAAATATTGAAAATTCTAAAAAACCAGGTTAAAAGTCCCTTGGACCCTTAATTACTGTGTAGGCGGGATCTTACTATCCTCCTGACTAACACAGTTGAATTTGCCTTAGAAAATGAAATAAATCTTTCTTTTGTTCCAATATAATATATTTAGGCCCGAGGAAGCCGAATGATAACGAGTTAGGCTTCAGACAGGTGTTGCTCAATTCGAATCTCGATGAACACCATGAACTACCTTCGTGTCTAGATCAGATAAGGGCACTTTGAATCCCTAAAACGGAAAGTCCTTCCACGAGGTCGGTGGGTAGGGGGAAAGTGCGAGCCCTACAGATGTCCCCTCTAGGGATGTTGGATCAAAATAGAGGTGGGTCAAGACAGTAATAATAACTCACCTGTACGGTGCTCCTAGATAAAAAATAAATAAAAAAGTAGTCAATTTCCATGGTTCAATGCGAATGTCTCTGACAAAGTGCCTCCACATTAGCCAAAATAATAATAATATATGGCTTGCACCCCCTTTGGACTTCAGTCCAAGAGCAAGTGCCTCCCCTGTATATGTTACTCCTCATAGAATATTAGCTTCTGCTTTAGTTTGCTAAGCACATATTAAACCGTATTTTGCTATTGTTTATATCATATTAAAATTTCCCAACATAAAATAATGTTTTTAAATCAGCGTTATACTAATTCACATCGTCAATACTGGCTTTCAAGAGTTTATTTGCTCTATTTGAACCTTCCGCTATTCTACGGATCGAGTTCAAAAGATATACCTACGATATTATCGAATGAAAAGACCAAATTCTGATGGCGAATTCAAGGCAGCCTCTTTTAAAAGGCAGGGCACAAAAATAACAAATGAACGTGGATGACATAAAATATTTCATAAACTGAAATTAAAGATAATATTTCAGTAAAATATAATTATTTCAGACTTTAAAATATGCGACCAGTATACCCTTATGACCAATATGTTCTTTATCTTTCCAAATGTATTAATGCTGCATATATGAAATATTTAAAATGAATTCAATAACAAAATTTTATTCATATTTATCTTTATAGGAGCATACTTCGCCCGTATTCAGTGTTCTGATTATCCTCAATCAGTTATAATACAATGAAATATAAATACCATTAACAATGAAATAAAAATATCAACCGAAAATTTATCAGTAGTGCATTAAAATTTTTGGAAAGTAAATTTAATCAAAGAATGCGACATTATAGACATTCCCCAGGGACATTCCTCAAAATTATTGAATGTCTCCTATAAGCGTGAGGGAAATATACTTTCTGGTACCATACAATCGCAAAAAAGTAATCTAGCTAAATTTTTAAGGTTTTTAATCATCTGCTCAAAACCTTTAATAGTTAAAATCATACATTTTCAATAAATGTTAGGTTTTTCGTAAATTAAGATGTCAAAATTTAATTCGTTAATTAAATAAAGAAAACTAATCAGCTCATTGTTTCAAAATCATTTGCAGCGTTATAGTTAAAATCTCTCCACCGACTGCTGTCATTTAGAATAATCCAACCTGTTTCTCTAGAGGAATTAAAGTCAATTTGTCTTACATGTTTGGCGTCATAATTCTGTCTGCCAGGCATTGAAAAACGCAATTTTTCATTCTAAACTATTACTCCACAGGTTGTCTGAGAATGGAAGTGTAAATTAGAAATGGCATTAAAATAGTCTAAGTACAATTGATATGTTTTACTTGACATGTTAAATGCATTTCCTAGTGTATATTGCATTTGCTCATTTAGTATTATTTCCTAACAAAAAGAAATAGGTACTTATAAGGGAAACTAATTAGATAGAACACAGCCTGATTAAAAACTAGAAATGATTTTCAATGAACTAATTAAATGTGACAACCCATAAACGAGTACACACAAGAAAAATATACTTTAGAGAGTCGTCATGCTTTCCCCCTCAAAAGAAAATGAAAGAGTTACTTCATTCCCAAGCCAGTTTCTATTAAATCATATAATTCTATAGAACAAAGTTTTTTTTAATTTAATTTTTAAAAGGATTATCAAACTGCCATTTATAGTAATTTGAACGGTAAAAATAAAGTCCGTCTTAATCAGTTACACATTTCACGTGCATATTTTATTTGATAAAACGTGTTCTTGAACGAAACTTATTCATTAGCTAAATTTAAGTCGAGAGAAGGCTTTATGCGATTCGTCACTATAAGTCTTGCTCGGGAAATTTCGGGTGCACATATCTTTGCTAAGATCGTATACCCTTGTTTTATATGAACTGACAATGTATGTTAATCCCAGAAAATGTAAATTTCATTTTTTTTAAAACCAAGATAATATGACGAAATGAGGGTACACTTTTTCGGAAAATGTTTACCTCTGCTGTTGTTGGTTGGTTGGTTGGTGGAAATCGTTATGTCTAAGGATACGTAATTTTCGTATTTACGAAATAGATGCGAATAAATGCGAAAATTGCCGATATGAGCGAATAAATGCGAAAATAATTTTTTACTACTTTTCGGCAAAAACTCGGTGATAAACGGCTTTTTAAGCGAAATTAGGTAATAATAGTAATAATTTATTAGCAAAATTGCTTAAGTAAGACCATCTGCGGTCTTTAACTTAGAAATCTCACTCTCCTTCGGATTTGCTCCGACGTCTATTGAGCGCCAAAGTCAAGGGTATTTCAGCTACTTACAGTAGTCAACCAAGAGACTCCTGTTGATGTTAAACAGATTTTAATTGCAACGAAATGCTGATACCGTAACTTTGCATAGGATAAACAAAGCTATACAAATCCTCTATAGTCCTGTTAACAGAGTAGATGCTGAGATATTTTAGTATATACAACATAGTAATTAATGACAGAAAGCAAAGACTTAAGGAACATAATGTGGAGACTACTATAATATTAGCTTTTAACTAAGAATTTTTAAATTTACCTATCCAATTTTTCTAATAAATGCGAAATTTTATGTATATAATTTTTTTTTTGCGAAATTTTGATATTTTTTATACGAAATTTACGTATCACTAGTTATGTCATCTTTTGTCACACTAAGCATCAATTTCAACAGATGGAATCTAAGCCCTAGACTTTGGTGCTGAATGCCATCGTCTATGGGCCATCGTCTGGATCCTACTTTTGTGTATTTAATTGCTAAATTGATTTTGTACGCATGTTAGCGTGTATATGCAACAGGAACGAGGGTGCATTTTCAATTTTAGGGACAAGTAAACTCCAAAAGTTTTATAACACGAACCTATATAAAATCCTCTAGCATTCATAACAAACCTGACAAACATTGCAAAATTTTATTTTTCAGTTTCAATGCGTGCACGTGGTATCCGTCCATGCAATAAAAATGCGTATCCAAGCTCTTTATTTTAGATTTCATCTAATATGAGATCAAAATTTAGACAGTGGAATCCCACATCTTGGCTGACGCAATTAAATCTGCACAAAACCGGTGTAGTTCATTTAAATTAAGGACTTTAATTTGAATACATATGCTAATTCGAAAGTGTTTTTTTTAAGGCGAGTAATCTTATAGCTGCTTTTAAGATATTACTACTGAAATTCGAAAAGGAGAGTTGTTTTCGGCACGCGTCACAAACATGTTTAAAAAAACTATTTTAAAAATAAAACTCGAAAATGCAAGGAGAAAAAACACTGCCCTGGAAACGTATTTTGGCATTATCTTAATACCTTGAGGGACAGAATTAAGACTTACTTCTACCAAAAAAATTTATAAAAAGGTAGGAAGATTCTTAACCACAGGTAAAATGTTTCTTTTGTTATTGCATTAGGATGTAGATTTTTTTTCAAAACATATGGAAAAAGCAAACTAGAAGAACTTTAAAAAGTGTTTACTGCCAAAAAAATTCAACTCGCTAAAAAGTTTATAGTCCCTAATTCAAAAATTATATTTTTTAAAGCATTTTTATCATTGCCATTTCTTCTCTCGCTTCTAAAATAAGTACTTAGGCATTAAAATTTGCTGGATAAAGTTAATTCTGTAATTTAATATTCAAACCGTGTCAAGTAACATAAAAACAAATTTAAAAAGATAATTACCAGACGTACTTAAAAGGTAGTGATTCTCAGTATAAATTTAGTCATCTTATGCTTGTGTCAAAATGCAGGTATGACACAACGATAAGCATGGATAACAATTTTTTTTTCATTTTTAATTTTGTTAGATGCTATTTGCAAAAGTAAAGTCTATTTATAGGAAAGCCAACAATCACATGCCAAACACGGGAGAATACACAATGACCATCTTTAAGCAACATTGCTCCAATTTTCAATCAAAAAGATGCTTTTGTCTAAAGTAAAATTTATTTCTGTGACAGCCAGCAATGATATGTCAGTCTGACATGCATCATGACATGCTCATAGACTATGAAATGTAGACATGTCAGTATTTCAGAGCAATCTATAAGTTAACGCTAAGGACTACATTTATTGCTTTTTATCATTTTAAAGCCGTTTACTCACGTTATACTCACAGAAGGACGTGGAATCATCCAGGTGTCTGCAGTAATGTTTACTTTGTTTAAATTCTAATTTCCTGCTTCTCTAATTCTCTCTCTCAACTGATTGCTCACGCTAAGTGACAGCGTAAGGGGTAATCTCTCACTTTTCTGTCCAGAAAAAAAATACATTGTTTATAGATTTGTATCACGTAACTTCGGCATAGCAACGGGAAGGTTATACGCAGAATGGCCAATCGTTTAACCAAGGCTCATACTAGAATTGCTTTCAAGATGCCTTTTAGCACCAAGCATTTAATCCTTGTCACTCTAAGTTTAAAGCATTTTTACCTGTCAATTCCAGAAACAATCGTCAAGTTTAACGACCTAATAAAAATCGCACAGTAATTTTTATCATACAGCTGTTCGTCCGCTGGGTTTATGTAATGATGTTTATAAATGTTGCATATAAACAAATTTCAAAAGCAAGCAAAAAAATTAACTGTTAATTTATTTACACTAAATTTCAATAGATTGTTTGATATTTCCTCCGATTAGACGAAAAGGGAATAAATACTACATGATTTTTAACTATCCGAAATATTATCACAATTATTTTAATTATCTCCATTGTCTTCATCTGAATAATTAAACTATTTTCTTTTCCAGTAAGAAGTTCACTAGCACTACTATAATCACAGATAATGAAATTAATAAAACTGATAAACTTCATTTATTTTCACCTTAGCATCCGACTTCATTATCCGTACTGTCAGTTTTTAAACTCACATCTATCAGACGCTGGCCAAATGACTACAGCAGGGGTGTCAAACTCGCGGCCCGCGACGAACATTTTTGCGGCCCGGCACACAATAATATATAATAAAATAACCGACGCAGAATTATAATAAGATAGGAAGAATTCGCTAAATGTTTTTTTAATGATACTCTTTTTTGCTATTATTAAACAAAATGCATATATTTATGTTGAATATACTGTAATTAGGTAAATAAACCTACGTTTCTATTAATATTGATTTTTTTTTGCGGCCCACCTATAGTTAAACCTTGTTTGTTTGGCCCAAGGTAACCTTTGAGTTTGACACCCCTGGACTACAGCAATCCTTTTCCAGAGTCTGTAGGTTTGAGTTTCGCTGTTGACATGGCTGTTCCTATAGCCGTTCGGAATTGGACTTGAGTTATAGACGCCGGTTTATAATAAGCCTTCGTGTCTCAAAAGAGGGCCATAGTACTCTCGACATTCCAGACTATATTCATTTCACCCGACAACTATTATATTCTCGTAAAAGCGTTTGAAATAGGTATTATAAAACTGAAATTATTACCACAAATGTTTGCATATACAACAATGTATGACCTGCGTTAGCTTGCAATGAAATAATCGTAACAGACAGAAGGCAGCGGTTCTGCCACTTGTAGTAGAAAGCCTATTTCCGGCTGGCAGCATTACAAGTGGATGAAATGATGAGGGTTATATTTGCCCAGACAACATATAGTGACTGGAGTATGTAAGCGGGTGTCTCAAGAACAAGTCTAACGCTGCAAGTTTCCAAATCAATAAGCCATGCGGTTCAATCACTTGATCTGAACCATAGCATTATGTAAGATGTAATAAACTACTGGTATAAGTTGTAAATCAAAGCTTCGTAAAATCCGTAGTTAGACATATGATTCGCAGTTAGTTTTAGACCCTCAGACGTAGCCCGACATTCGACATGGAGGCAGCACCTATCATTGCAAAACTTATGAAGTTTATACTCCATACGTTTCACACCTCTTGGAGTGAATCTATTTCACACTACCTTCAGTGCGAAACTGAAGTTAAAATTCAACAAAACTATTCGCAGCTGATGGTAAGAAAACAATTGCTAGTCTCATGCTTTATTGTGTATTTTAGAAACTTTAATTTGCAAATTATTTGTAATCTCCAAGCTGCTCTCGTGAAAATCTACCGAGTTCAATAGTGATGAACTTTATACGAATGGCCGGAGTAACTATGATTCTCTTAGGAGAGTTGTATCTTCTATCGGAGTTGTAGGATACACTGCGTTAGGCGTTGGTTGTCCCACCCCCTTCCCCTTGGTCAAGATAGAAACTGAACTGGTCCAGGCCAATAGTAGCATGGGTTGGTGACTTAGTTTTACTCCTCTTGGAGTAAGTATTAACAACATACAATGACCCTAAATTAATTTCTGAATCTGCGGGGCTCGTGTGTATGGGACTGCACGCATAGACCATGCTTTTTCAGCCAATCTTGCCACATGACTAAGGCTGAATCAGCCTAAATTTTTGGGTTTCTAGCATGTTCTCAGTACACAGTAATTCCTTTCAATAGTAACTAAACTTTTTTATCAACTAAATTACTCTAAGTCCTAAGATTCTGTACAGCTAATTTTCAGTGACATTCAACTGTACTCAAGAAAATTTTGATAAGTTCCCCCTAATACAGCTGTTTCCAACCTTTATGCTACTACGCCTCCCTAATTTTTTTCCACGCCTCCCTATCTTTTAATAAATATTATTATTGAAAGTGTATATTATTATAACTTTATTACAAAAAATGAAAACTACAATTAATAGAATAACAACAAGATTTTGTTATTACAGTACGAACGAACATGCATAATAATTTTTATATTAAATTACTAATTAAACTACATCTAACGCGTCAAAATTTAATGCGAGGGTTGTTGTTATTTACCGACACAAAGTTTAACAAATCTTGGGGGCAATGTGGAGAGTGACGCTCGTAACTCTTTTTCAACTATTTACCTGATTCGATATTTGGTTTACATTACAGCCACGGCCGCAAAGCCCGTTTCGCATAAATAAGACGTTACAAACGGTAGAAGCACTCGCATTGCTTTGCAATTCAAAGATTCATGCTCTCCACTAAGATTCTTCCAAAATTGAATTATGATTTCATTTTGAAACTTTTGTTTTAGTGACCTATCGCATGACAATTCTATCAATTTTTTCTTTTTCGATGGTTGTCAACTCAAATTCGGCTATTTATAGATACTATGGCTTATTCGTTTATTTATAGATATTATGGTATGAACATTGATTTTTTTTTATTAAAAAGTTTTGGCGTCTCCCATGGAGATAGTGTGCGCCTCCCAGGTTAGAAACCGCGGCCCTAATATGAAAGTAAAACCAATGCTACTAGATAAGAAGCATTGTTTTGTAAAAACAAAAAATTATTTGATGGGCCAAAAAGCTTACTCAAGAATACCTGCAGTTGCTGATGATACATGTTTCTGAATTTTTGTTCCGAGGATGAGCTTCTATACTTTTTGAGTATTTTAACAAAATTAGTTCACTGTTAGTTTGTTCAACAAAGGGATTCAGTTGAATACTGATACTTAGCTCATCCAGAAAGTAAGTACCGTTTGCGCATATCTCCCGCGCATCTGACAGCACGAAGGTCGCGCATGCCTAGTTACATACTTCAACTCGAGAACGAATTAGCCTAGCCATTTTGTTTGATTACGTTAACGTTTTAAGTCATTCTTTGTTGGTAATCATATTTAAAACAATCGATCGGCCCGCTGGCTGTGAAGTTATCAGGTTTCTGAATGAGAGAAATGGTCGACCTTGTGAAATTTATCGTCTCACCAAGAAAAAATCATGTGCACCGTCTTTTGGGACTAGCAAGGAATTTTGCTAGTGGACTGGATGGAACGAAGCACAACAGCTTACTGTGAAACATTGAAGAAGTTACGGTGCGCGATACAGAACAAAAGGCTTGGACTACTGACTTCTGGTATTGTGTTCGCGCATGATAACGCGCGACCGCATACCGAACGCGTAACCGTCGACGCTGGTTGATTCATTTCGCTGGGAATACCCAAATGGTACTTACTTTCTGGATGAGCTAAGTACAACTGTGTTTAGTATACAGGATTAGCATTTCTTTAGATATCCGCCTTGAAGTACATGGCTTGATAAGTAAAAACCATCGGATAATGACACAAACTTTGAAGAGGATAGAACAAGAACCTATTTTTCGAATACATTTGGTCATTTTTTTAACATGTATCTAATAGCAGAGTTCGGTTTAATCTATTACGAGTTATTCATACATAATCAAAATTAAGGAAAGTACATCATTTTAAAATTTTTTTAAAAATGGAATATCTTTTATTCTACACATTCTGTTGAAATTGTTTAAAATACAAACTATCACATAATTGAAAAATCCTTTATTAAAATATATATATATATATATATATATATATATATATATATATATATATATATATATATATATATATATATATATATATATATATATATATACACGAATGATGCATCATCGAAATAGGTCTTTATATTTTATTATACCATTAAGTTACATTCATAAAAACAACTTTACAGATTACAGTGTAAAAGAAAATTTATTTGAATAAAACCGAAAAAAAATTTTAATTTTTTTCGAAAAAATATTGTTTATATTTTTAGACAAATCAGGATGATTTTAAATTATGTGAGGAAAATAATGTATTGATTTTGGTGAGAGTTCTTCGACTGTTTATATTCATGGGATTCTAAGATTGTTTATAGTAAATGGGGATCCATAAACTATAGAGTAAAAAATTAAAATACATAGGATACTAAAATAAATATGAATATGAAATAGAGAAATATTTTTTTATCTCGAAAATAGTTTCAAAAATTTTTAGCTTTTACAGTAAATTTGATAATTTTTTTTAAATATTTTTTTATCTCATTCATTTTGTAAGTATCCATTATATTACTTGTAAACTCTAAACATCATTTTGAGTTACCTAGTTATTAATGTATATTTCAATTCGCAAATTTTTGACTCTCCAAATTGGTTGCAATGTATAGTTTACCACTAACATATATTACAATTAAACATAACATTTACTACTAATAATACCGTTAACAGGTTAAATTCTTTTCAAACTGTAACTAGTATTAACTTATGCAACATACTTAATTTGTAGCTCTATAAATTTTAAACAATGTTTAAACAATGAATTTATAATAAGGAGAGTTAGGCATTTTATGAGCATTGCCCTTCAATGTCAATTCAAAGGTAAACGCAGAATGAAGGCAATTTTCTCGGACAACTGTCAGCAAAATAGAGCTTTCAAATGAGAAGTGCTCGCTCTTACGTTAGAGCATTCATCACCATCACCACTGACTCCGTTGTGGATCAAACTTACGTTTATATTAAATGAGATAACTCAGTTTCTGGTTGGCTCTTGAAACAGGAAAGGCTTGTTTTTAGAAAAAAAATAAATTTTCCATAAAAAGTTATATTTCCATTAAGATTGTCTACCTACGATATATGAATTTCCGAAATGGATTTACCTAAATTAATTGAACTTGTGTTAAATAGAACATGTCATAATTTTCCCGGTATTTCATACCTACCACGTAAATGTAAATGGCCTACTTTTTCATGAATGGTGTGGGGCTACACGTTAAAATTATCTATTGCGTATTCGTAGTAAAGTGCGGTAGTGCACAAATTATTTCACAACTCATTCAATATTTTCCGAACACCTGCAAAATTTCTAGAATTGATCGTATTTAATGCTAATATTACATTTATGGACCTTTCGTTCCATACTTTCAACACAGATGTTGTAATAGTTTTGTGCTTTAAAGTTCCCTGGCATAACTGGATTACCTAATAAAACTAAAAGGAAATAATAGGAATCAGGTAATCGATTTTCGATGCTTCATACTGTACTTGTGCTGCGAAATATCATTTATATGGGTCTCAGTAATGCGTTTTTCTCAGTTGCAGGAACATTTTTGAATATTTGAAATACTTCAGATGAAATTAACGCTAACTTCAAATATACGTCATTAACCATATTCTAGCTTTCATTTAGAACACGTTTCTTCCAGCTAGGAGGGGGGAAAATAATAGTTTGCTTTTCTAGCACCTTTCCGTTTTGCCGGAGACATAATTTTTTTTTTCTTACGTGTAACCCAAGTAGTATTCACAATGACACGCGAGGGGGGTACATTTTAAGAATTGGAGATGTCAACGACATCATTGATCACTGTGTAAATAGCGGACGAGACAAAAAAAAATCAGAAAACAGTGAAGAGGAGAGAGAGCATTTCAACTGTGCAGAAACCTCGTCTTAGAGTTGTATTTTAAAGAATTAGCAAAGCAAACTGAATGGAATATTCATGCAATAACTTTTACAATAATTTTCCATTTAATTCATAAACTTATCATGTAATGTGCTTTTTATTCAATAACAAATTATTTTCAAATACTTTAAAATCATATTTAACTCAGAATGAGAACACAAACATGGCTGTAACACAACAATGCCCAGTTCATTCCAGAAAATCAATTCTCCTAACAAAAAAAAAAACAAAGACGGTATAGTTTTTAAAAAAAAGATTCATTTTAATCTTATTTTAGTAAACATACTAAATACATATGGTATAGTTTACATATAGATAAATACTGATTTTTTTCGAAGATTATGGGATTTTTTAAATGAAAAGAGTATTTTTCAAACTCGTTAGTTTTACGTAAGCGCAGCCCATATACTATAGTGGTTAGCGTTCTAAGCTTCCCCTCATTGGGCTTGAGTTAAAATCTCGCACAAGGTTGGGTGGTTTCCGTGTTGTCCCAATCAGAGGGGGGGCAATTCTGGCTCACCCAGATGGTGCTCCCATAATTAGCTAGCCAACAAAAATCCAGCGGTCTTCATTATTCGATGTTGGAGATGTACCTACCGCCAGAGACAAATGCCTGCCGAGCTGAAAAAAAAAGTCTTGCGTAAATTAAGTATCATAAAATTAAATAGACTACGTTAGTCACATGGCCATTTTATTTGCTTATTTCTGATAACTTTTACATTTAAATC
Organism: Dolomedes plantarius; assembly: GCA_907164885.2. Classification (NCBI taxonomy): domain Eukaryota; kingdom Metazoa; phylum Arthropoda; class Arachnida; order Araneae; family Dolomedidae; genus Dolomedes; species Dolomedes plantarius. The sequence continues at coordinate 89,206,177 of OU015495.1, forward strand.
AGTTTTTGTAAAATCTTCTAGACAAGTTTCTTGAACGTTATTTACAGTTATGGTCCAAAACGTTTTCCTCTGGACCCGATAACAAAGTACAAATGGCGCTCTATCACATTCACATTTTATTCGCAGTTTCTTCAATCTTCCGAGAATTATCCTAAAAACTCTATGAATGATAAACTATAAAGTCCAGAAATTTTTCTGCTGTCTTTCAAGCAGTTATAAATATTTAATACAGACCCAAACAACTGCATTTGTTAATTTTTAATTGCAATATTCGTGTAGAATAATATTCTGTTCTTATATAGAAAACGGATGCCTATGAAACTAGCAACAGCTTTCTTAGCTAAGTATGTATATTTATAACTCAGTTTACGCCAATGCGCTAAAAATCGCAAACCGCATAGAATAATATTCTGTTCTTATATAGAAAACGGATGCCTATGAAACTAGAAACGGCTTTCTTAGCTGAACATGCATATTTATAACTCAGTTAACGCCAATACGTTAAAAATCGCAAACCGCGTAGAATAATATTTCGCTGAAAGATAGAAAACGGATGCCCATGAAACTAGCAACAGCTTTCTTAGCTAAATATATATATTTATAACTCAGTTAAAAATCACCAATAATATTCGACAAAAAAATTTCCTGAAAACATAAATAAGTAAAATATCTTTAATGTCCTCTAAGAAAGAATGAGACATTCTCATATTTTACTGTAATATATTAAAATATTCATTTGTATATTCCCCGGAAAAAAAGCCCTCATGTGAAAATCAACTCTTTCTAGTAATAAAAGTGTGTTGATTCTTCCCTTCTGTTCATTAAAGCTTGAAAATCAGTAATTTTAGACTCGTCATAATATACATTCATTTATATTCAACTTATTTGCATACAACTTTATACATAAGACGTAAAATATTGAGTAATGGCTGTAGCCTGCAAAATTTATTCTTACCTTCCTTCCTAAAGTCACTCGATACTTTCAATGATTAACTTGTTAACCGAACATATTTCATGCATTTCCCTCCGCGAAACAATGAAAGCAATTTTCTCGGGATATGAAGAGAAAATTAAAGCGTGTGTTGAAAAAGGTCACATGGCTTAACGTTAAAGTTTTGCAATAAACAGAGAATTATTCCAAAAATGGCCTTTATTTAACAGTTAGAAAAGTAGATTAATGCAGGGTGTCTGGGCTAAAAGTATTCAAATAGTCATGACTTATTTTTACGGAAATACGCATTAGAATTTTAAAAAAAATATTTAAATAGAGAACATCTCACCAGATTTTATTATCAATCAGAGATTTCGATCATAGTATATATTTCGATGTGTGCACCTTTTGTAGCGCGACTAACGTCTAAATGGTAATCCAGTTCTCTCCAAGTGTTTCGTAGCATATCAGGCGTTATTAGACTTTTTTAATTGGAGATTCGTTAAATCCGTTGTGTATAAACAAAAAATTGAAACTGTGGATGAGTTGAAGAAGCGTATCATTCAAGCAATTCGTGTAATAACTCCTGATATGCTACGAAACACTTGGAGAGGACTGGATTACAATTTAGACGTTAGTCGTGCTACAAAAAGGTCCACACATCGAAATCTATGATACTGTAATCGAAATCTATGACTGATGTTAAAACTTGGTGAAATGTTCTTTCTATTTAAATAATTTTTTTAATTCTAATGGATAGTTCCGTAAAAATAAGCCATAACTTTTTGGATACTTTTAGCCCGGACACACTGCATTTGGATGACTACAAATGGATGTCTCGTTTCTTTAACACAAGTAACCAAAGAATATAGTCGTATCCGTTCACGAATTTTTTTAATTTAATATTTAGAATAAAACCACCCGCATAGTATAGAGGTTAGCGCTCTTAGCTGCCATGCAGTGGGCTTGGGTTCTAATCCCGAAAAAATCTTGGTCATTTCCGAGTCGTCCAACTCATAGGGAGCAAAGCTGGCTCACCTATATGGTGCTCCCACAATAAAAGCTGCTGTGTACTAATCCTATTGGATTCGCTCACCTCAATGTTAACCTATGGAGAGAAAATGTGTCTACTATTTACAGCTACATAAAAGCGGAATAATCCAATAAAAATGGTATTTTTCGGTAGCCTGAACTTTTCTGCGACTTGCAACAGTATTCATTTTAGAAATTTCGGCCACCAAAGAAACTTATGAGCGTTTAAAAACACACTACAATTTTTTTCCCCGAATAATATAAATTTTGAAAATTATTTGAATTTTATTTAAAAAACAAAAATGTTCCTAGGTGTAAAATTTCTTTCTCTATTACGGTGTACAATTTTTTAAAAAAAATCTTTAAATCCAAGTCGGCGATCCTTGGACAAATTTTCTCCATGGGTTTACAATGACGTGAGCGAATCCAATAAGGTTAGTACACAGCAGCCGTAAGTAGCCAGAAAAACTTCGCGGATATTCATGGGTAAGTATCAAAAGAAGAACCTACTGTCAGAGACAAGTGCCTGACGCATTGGAGAAAAAAAATAAATCTTTGCATTGACCTTTGTGAAACGGTAACTCTGTAAATCCGAATATAAAATTATTTTCAAAAGTTAATGAAGGATACCATCATCAGTATTTGTTTATTCGTTAACTAAATTCTTGTCGGAAGAGAGTAGTCATTAAAAAATCGACTAATAGCTGTCCCGTATCTGTTGTGATAGAGCAGTTTTAAAAAAGGTATGATTCCACTTAGTACCAGAACGCTTTTGTGTCGAATAACCATAATAAAATATGTCAGAAATAATAAGTCTGCATAGATTAAGGGGAAAGCTTTTCCTCTAAAAAACTTAAAACTATATAAACCTAGTGTTTCGTCTCTAAAGGAAAATCCAATAATCACAGCTACAAGTTTCATTTATTCAGAAAGTGTGGTAAGTGAATTCTTGTTTTATTCTTTTATTTTTAATGCAATGTACTAATCTCCTATAATCATGGCCATAACAATAATTATTAACACTTGATGACCAGGAAAGTCACCAATTCTTATTTCCGTTGAATTAACTGTGATTGCAGCACCACATCATCGTGACATATTTGGACAAGATTAGTATACAACGTCTCAACACTTAGTTTTCAACAAAAATAGCATTTTTATGAGAGATTTTAAATCCGCTAGAGGGTTGAACCAATGCATAAACTCTTCTCAATGCATTCCAAAGACTTAATGAGGTTCAAGTAAGGTATCTGTGCTGCACATTTCCCGGGTTAAAATCCCTAAGCAACTTTTCCCACAATTTTATCACGGTGAGTCCTAGTATTGTATCCCATGAATATAGTCTTCCAAGACGCCGTTGCTCGTGGATGATCCAAGGGGTTGTAGACACGTGTATATTCCCAAATCAGTAACGAAGTCTCGGACAAAAAAACCTTTTTAAAAATTATTTTCTTGCCATAAACACTCTAAAGCAGTTAGGTGTAAATAACACAAACATGCTTCTACGATGATTACATTCCCAAATATACCATTTTTAAGCTTTACTGTATTGACGCACCTTACACGTGCATCTGTACTTAAAATCTATTTATCTCGGAAATTGGATTTTTCCACGATTTACCATCTATAAAAGGATCTATGTGAAATACTTTACAAGGTACTTCTGAGAAATTTTATAAAACGTTTCTTTGCTCTAATTTCATTAAGCCGTCTCTAGGATATTTGCATTTATCGGAAGCAAAATACACTTTATTTTTAATCTTTTAAAGCGATATAAAATTTAGAAAAAATTTCATTAAATCGATAGAAAAATTATTTTGATATATTTTTTACACACATCTGTTGAAAAATATGCAACCAGAACAATAAGTTCAGATGACATCAGAAACTTAATCTTTATATTGTAAATTTTAATTAAACAGATTTTTCACGTATTTTGTATGTATAGTTATGTGTATATAAAAACATATTTAGGTAAAAAAAAAAGCGTGTAGCCAAAAAAAGATGTCCTAGACCTCAAATGAAATGGTTTCAACGTTTAAATAAATACCTTGATATCAAGGGGAGCTTAGAAATTGCCCTGGATGCTCAGTGCTGTCGCAATTTTTCTTATAGCCATTCTTCCGGGCTGTTGTAAATCTGAACTCACTGATTGCTTAGTTATGCACCGCTACGGCTATCTTTTGCTCCACCAGAGCTAAACAGACCGGAATGTACAGTTTTAAGCCGATTCCAAGCACGAAACTCGAACCCGCAGAACCTAAAACCGAGTACTAAGCACATCCATTTGTCCATCGTTCAAACTGAACTTGGTGGATTACATCACCTTTTACCATTGTTACATAGGCTCCCTTAAAAATTAAGAGATTTCTTCGATTAGTCTCATTAACAAGTGGTTTTCTTAAGTTAACATTACTTATACTTAATCATTTAGAGCAGGTGTGTGAAACTCGCGGCCCGCGGGCTGCATACGGCCCGCGATGAATATTTTTGCGGCCCGGCCAATATATTGGCCCACAATAATATATAATAAAATAACCGACGCAGAATTATAATAAGATAGGAAGAATTCGCTAAATGTTTTTTAATGATACTCTTTTTTGCTATTATTAAATAAAATGCATATATTTATGTTGAATATACTGTAATTAGGTAAATAAACCTACGTTTCTATTAATATGGATTTTTTTTTGCGGCCCACCTATAGTTAAATCTTGTTTGTTTGGCCCAAGGTAGCCTTTGAGTTTGACACCCCTGATTTAGAGTATTGTCAAATACCGCGAGTATGTTTTTGCTTCGTATACAATAGTTGCGGGTTCACCCTAAATTTTTTTTACAGCTGAATTTCAAACATTTTATGGAGTTCTTCTAGTCATGATTATTCAACAAATTTTCACTCATTCACAAAGTGAATTTACACTTTTCTTGAATCAATGCTTTAACAGTACGCTGGGCATTTCAAAACATTATTCCTATAATTTAATTATAACCTAACTTAATTTCACTCAATCAAGCCAATAATTCTGTACTACTGAAACTCTACAACGTCTTTTCCCTGACCCTGTAAAACATGTTCAAGAAATGATGGGCTAAACATTGCACCAATAAAAATTAAAAGTTATACAGCCTGTAGGGACTAGACAATCGCAGCAATAATATGGTCGACCACTGGTTTTGATCATTGATATATCAGGCAGTAAAAGGCAAAGTGGTGTAAGTCCAAAGCGTTTTACTGCAAAAACTGCGAAAAATTCCACTATAAATTGAACAAATTAAATTCATAAAAATTATTATAATATTACAAATAACAATTCCATTATAAATTGAACATGGAGATTACATTCTTGCCTCCAAATAAAAAAAAAGTTGAAAATGTGACTTACACCACTTGCCTTTCACCGCCTCATATTTAAAATTGAATACTAATGTTTTAGCTTATGTACCTGCCTCTCAGCAGGTACATAAGCTAAAACATTAATAAATAAGAAAATTTCAAGCATATTAACCGACACAGTCACAATATACATAAAAACATTTTTCTCAACGATATTGAAAATATGAGAGATTACAATTGTTACCAGAAATCAAAATTAAGTTACATTTTTATTATGGCATTGGGAGAAGGGAGGGCCGAAAAAGTCAAAAACTTCCCGCTGTCGAATCTCGGAGGCTTTTTACTAAGATAAAGCAGTCCCAAGTTCCAGCATTTTAGCTTTCAGTACCCAGTTCTTCAGCTAGTAGTTTTAATTTTGCTCATATGCTTTCAAATGTCTAACTGTAACATGCATAGAAATAAATCCGAGAGGAATTCTTAACACTCCAAGATTATGTTCCATAAAGAAAATGGAAGTCAACGTTTATTTCATTTCATAATTTGTTGCATTTTAAATAGAAAAAAAAATCAGGTAGTATCTTCTAAAGAAACTACCGCGGGTTATTAACGTAGGATTACTTATAGTTGCTTACCTCCTTTTTTTTGGGAGGGGGGGCGCATTTTGGTACTTTTCTGTTTAACTGTTTCTTGTTGCTGCTTATGCCCCTTGACCGACATGTAACATCAGATCAAGTCCCGAAGGCTATGGGCGATGAAGGTGCGGCTCCGGTTTTTAAAAGCACCACAAGGGTCGGAGTCCGACTTGGCTAAATAACCGGTCCCGTAATTTTGAACCCAGTCAAGTGACGAGACCGGAACACTTGACCCCGCACCTCCAGACCTAAATTTGAGAACTTGGAGGACATTGTAGCCCCGCCCTATTTTACGTGCCCCGGCCACCATTAGTGAACACGGCGGTAAATTTGTAGCAACGAGCATCGAACCAAGGACGTTCAGATCTCTGGCCCGCTGCTCTTGCCAACTGGGATACCAAGCCCCATGTTTACTGCTTACCCAAACGATACGACAACAACACGACACAGACTGGGTTTGGCAGGCTGCCAAAATTATAACTCGCGACAACGGACGTCTGAAATTTTGCTTTACCGCGGACTGTTATGGAGGAACGTAATCCTACGTTAAAATGATCCTCGGTAATATTTTACTTATTGAAATTAAATATTCCATACTGCATCTCCTACAAATTATTCTGTACCGTAAAAACTGCTCAATATCCCTCATCACATTCTTATTAATATGAAGGTAATAAAAGTTATGTTGGCCGATAACGTTTTTTAAATCCCGTATATTGGACCTCAATAAACCTTAGCTTACTAAATAAATTCGTAATAATCAGATTTCTTTTTATTTCTCCATGAAAAAATTCCCGGTATCATGATTTTTTTTCTTCAAACAGTCTAACCAGAAAAAAATGTCAAATGTGTGCGCCAATTCCTCACCTTTAAAATATCTTGTATCACAGACAGCTCTGTTTGCGGAAAATTAAGAGCAGTGTGTTGATGAAGGGATTCCTTCCTACCTTCCCCATTACGATATCTTGAACTCGACGCACTGATAAACTAGATGAGGTAACTTCCTAACCTTAATGATGGTGAGGCTAATAAGGATACTAGTGATACAAAGTACTAGCGATTCCCATGTTCAGATTACGCTTAGAAACTATTCTTAATATGAAATCGGTAAACTTGAGGATCACAAAATAATATAACACACTTAACGTTGTGTCCGTATTTTAATACTGGGTGGTTACGTAGTGACTTTTTTTTTAAACATTTTAATGTACAAGTGAAAATGACATGCATTCAGTAAAATTCGTACTTTGAGGTTTGATTTCTCCCCGTGTTAGAAATATGCAAGGGGTGTCAAGTACATGCAATTTTAATTCAATGTTTGACATTTTTTTAGATCCAGGTGTAAACGTCAATAGTCAGTACCCATACAGCAATTCCGTTTTTGTCTTGCAGAGCCAGCGTTCAACAAATTTAATTTGGTTTATAAACACTCAATTGCAAAAATCTGTTTTCTGCTCGATTATGTGTTAGAATAATTTTCCAAACTGAATAAAGATTTCTAAAAATATTTAAAAAAATAAAAATAACGAAAATTAAGAAGCAAGACTTTTTACTGTTAAAAAAAACAACTTTAGCCCGCTATTTTATTTTAAAACACTGTAAGGTCGAAACTTATTCCAAATCTTCCGCTTTTATATCGTTTGAACAATGGGAGAAATTTTGCTTCATCACAAGCAGCTAATTTATATCGTACTAGAACATAAACTATTTCGAAGATTCAAAAAGATTGTTATTTATCCCTGAAATGTTACTACAAGACAACTGGAATGCTTAGGTTGGTTGTTTGAGAGAGCTACGATCAGTTTTCGCTACGCAAGGACTAATGAGACCGGGACCTACAGTTTAAAGCAGATTCCGAACGGCTACAAACATCCATGCCAACAATGGAACTCGAAAGCACAGGCTCTGGACCAAATGCCATTGCCTACCTATCCGGCCATCTCCCGGCTGCAATGGAATGCTTAGGAAAACAAGATAATCGTTGTTCAAATTGTAAGAAGACTACAAAAGAAAAGCCTTAGAATGTAATAATTAAGCACCAGTAGCTGTCGTGCATTGAACAATATTTAGATTCTTTTTAAAATCAAGGGGATATTGAAATTTCCTCCAAAAAGACGTCGCTGCGAGAAAAAATGCTTAAAAACATTGTTTCAGGTTGAAGGCAGACTAGGTTAATGTATGATGTATGAAATGCAATGCTGTTATTTCATAACGTCAAAATTTCTTCCTTTTAAAATTTACGAGTGAACAAAGTGACAAATAACACTTATCGATCGGTCTGTGATCATGACTTGTACTGTTCCGAATTCCATTACTGTCGTTAACTCAAATGTTTATAATTAGAAAGAAAGGTCAAATTCATCTGCAGCGTGAGAAGTACTGCATCTCTGAATAGACTATCATAAAATAAAAATAAAAATTAGAAGAAATAAAACTTGAAAAAGATGCTGCTAAATTTGACAGAGTTTCTTCAGACTAATTTCCTAATGATACGCATTTCACCACAAAAATTTTCATCTCTTACAACCTAGCACTTAAGATTTGTACATTTAGTATTACCCAATATCAATTATTCAAGATCCCATTCCCCTACACATCCTTGTTTTCTGTTCATCTACCGCTGCATTTCCTATATGCAACACATGCTTCGCATGTTTCTTCGTCATATCGATTATTAACCATGCGGTCCAACATCAGTTCGGGCTTTGCCCATAGCTACTTGGAAATTCCAGACCTTTATTTAATATTAAAGAATATTTCGGAACTAGAACAACTGCCTTTACGGGTTTAAATATTTGATGAAACTAAATAAATAGGCAAGTAGTCAAAATTTAATCGCGTTGAACTGGCGCAATAATAGATTATTGTAAGGAATCGGGGAGAACTTAAGACTTTTTAAATTACAAACCTCTGATGTACAGACACCAGACTGAATGAAGATGATTTGAGGAAGGAACTAAATTTATCATTTTTCCCCAATCCAGACGGTTAGAACAATGTCTCTTTTTTACTTCTGATTCCTTTCATAATTGAAATTGTATAAACCAACTAAAATCATAGACGGTAACGAAAATCAAAATATTTGAACTGTTACATTAAGAAATTAATGAAGAATTTAAAGTTTCTAAAGACGTATATAAAAAAAATTCTAAAGACGTATTTAAAGGATCAACTTAACTTTACCATTCAGTTGATTCTGCTTATGTCAACTGAATGGTAAAGTTAAGTGTTTTGTATACTTAAACTAGACAGTCGTTCCTCTTCAGTTAAGGGGGTGGAAGTAATAGAACCCCTTCAAAAGAGGAAAAAACGTTAATTTCATTAAGCTCCCAAATTTTAACTCTTAATTTTATTACAACAAAACAAATTCACTGTACTACAACGCAGTGGTTTAATAAATATGAAATTGCAGTATCAAACGTATACGCTAACACAGTTATACGCAGAAATAGTGCCGTTTTACAATACAGTACTGAGTTAGAAATAAAGGCAAAGAGAGGTTCATAAAACATGATTACATTACATGAGCAAGGCAATACAATACAATAGTGTACTTTTGTAAACTTTAATGATTCTAGTTCAGTATTTAGATTAAAAACTCAAAATCTAATTATTCATACCAAACTGCAAAGTGTCAAATCTGCGAAAGTCAAGGTTCAAATGTACATATGAATAAATTAATCCAGCAATTTAACCAATAAGATATTTCAGCATGTTCATAAAATGATAGGCTTCTTCCAAGATGTATTTCAGGAAAGCACGCAGAATTTTGAAAGGTTATCTTTCTTATTCTAAAACTTTTCATGACTACAGTGTTCTTAAAAATTAGACACCGTGGTCAAACGACATCTGATAAAGAAATAAAGTATGAATAGAATACCAAATTGCAAGCATTCAGCTCAATTGGTTCTGGAAGGTAGAGAAATAGGAGAAATGAAATATTAACTACATGTCATCCAATTATAAAGAAAGGAAGCTAAATGCGAATGGAATCCACTTTATTAACTCAAGAAAAACTTGAACACGTTTTCTTTATCTATGAGGATATGTCTGTCAAAGCGGGCTTCCACAAGTTAAATTATTCAGTGTATGTGGCCATGATGAAATGTTGAAACACGAGTATTCTTTCATAGTGACAGATATGTTTGTAAATATTGATAACCTTGAATCCTCTTAAAGTTTTTGTGTGTGTGTATATATATATATATATATATATATATATATATTATATATATATATATATATATATATATATATATATTTATGAATGAATGAGAACTTTAATATATATTATATATAAAATTTAACTTCTCCAGCTGGCAAACAAAATACTCCTTGTACGGCTGTATTTTATTCAGAACCGATTCAAAACCCCATAGAGCAATGTTATGGAAAGAAACCTCTTTTCGACAGCCACCCCCTTAAAACGGCCATTCTTCTTTTTCGGAATCATCATTGGCCGGTATAGAGAAGAATTTTCACCATATATAATTAAGGAATAATTAAATATTAATAATTTCAGATATAATATTTACATATAAACTAAATACTCATTAAATATTTTTTGAATTAGTGATTGTACGATCATTGTTTTACAAATAAGCAAACAGATTTAAAAAGTTGTTAAAGTAGCAATTAAAAAGACTTTAAAAATTTATTTAACAAATAAATTTTTCATTATCCAGAGTTTAATTACAAGTAATAATCCAATTAGTAATATAGAAGTTATATCTTTATTTATTATAATATAAATTGAAGTATATCTTTATTTATTATAATATAAATTGGAATGTAAAAAAAAATGTTAAAGTGTGTTTTAAAGATGTTTTGTGGTAAGTCGCGTACATACAAAAA
>OU015495.1:89226959-89234459 GCA_907164885.2 Dolomedes plantarius
TATATATATATATATATATATATATATATATATATATATATATATATATTAAGAAAATCGTAAAGGATAATTTTATAGACAAAATAATGTTGAACAAAATATTCAGATTAAATCTAATATAAAGAATACTAAAGAATATAGTACAGTTTGTAGAACATTTCTTTTACTGTATTTTAAAATTTTTTTTGGATAATGTCCAATCGTCTGCCGCATTAGCAAGGAAAAAAAATATTTTTTGTCTATTTAGTTGTTATGCACGTGACGATAAATTTATTTAAAGTACCAGAAAAAGAAATCACGTGATCGGCATTTAATAAATTAAATTCTAAAAATTAATCTTTAAAAATTCACCAAAAATCTGGAATTGGAGGTAAAGATTCGAAAAAAATTCATTTTAAAGGAATTTTTAGGATCTTTCTCGTGATATAAATTTTATAACCCTCAAAGTATTATTTTAAATGCAAACGTAAAAAAAGTTAAAAAAACAGCTTAAAAATCTAAGAAGAATTTTTGAAAAATCTTTCTTAGTGCACCCCTACATTATAAGAAGAATCGCCATGCAAAATTTCAGACCATTCTGTCCAGCGGTTTGGTCTGTGTGTTGTATGTCAGTCAGTGAGTCAGTTACGGAACTGTTTTATATATATAGATATAGATATATATATATATATATGTATGTATATAGTGAAACTTCTCTAAGGCTGCCTGTCATGATTCCGGAAAAAAGCGGTCGTTTTGAGGGGTTGCCGGCTAAATAAGTTTCCCTGTATGTATATATATATATATATATATATATATATATATATATGTTTTCTCTTTAACTACATGAAAATAGAGTTTGAAACTAATACTGTCTAAAACAAATACTGTTGTTATGATAGTATATACGTTACGTGGTCTAAAAAAGTTCATTTATATCTTAATAAATTTTATACATATACACTCGTACACACACCAACACTAAGGCCATCGGCAAGAATTCAATATATTTTACTTTTGATCAACCTTAACTAACGTATTACTAACAAACAAAGACAACGAAAATGCAGAACAGTCATTTACGAAAACACAAAATCATTAAATGCTGTGATATCGTAGAAAATATAAATACATGTGCATGCGTCCGTGCGCGCGTGTGTGTGTAAGCAATGATTTCGATATGCCTACTTTTATATGAGAAATACTGCGAATTTCGCCGATTCAAGGCTAAACGCTCCTAAAAGCAGGATTCTTACTGAACAATTGGAATCAAAAGGATGCTATGAATATCATCGGCATAAGGGATTATGAATTAGATGCAGAGTTGAATGAATGCGACTCAAATGCTGGCTTTTGTGCTGCCGAAGCATTAGGAGCACGATTCCTCTACGATGAGCGTAGGCTTAGTTTATTTTTAAAATAAATTTGAGGGTATGACAGTGTATGTGGATCATGGAATCATAAATGCCAAGACATTTCATATAAATATATCTTCACACATGTAGAGAAGAAGAAAGCAAATTTTCACCACTTAGCCATTGTTGACGAGTAAAAGAATTGAGTTATCTTAAATAATTCACTTTTTTCACATTATCAACAGATACTACAAAGGTAAAGATCGAAAAAGCCAAATGTTTTCGCACAGGTCTTGCTTACAACATACCAACCAAAGGCCTACAATATCTCTTCCGGGCTTTCAGTTCTTGATACTTGTACCCAAACTAATGACAACAATTTTGTTCAATAATTTTATTTTAATAAACTTTACAAATATATTTCAGGTTAAAGGAAAGTATCTATGAATGAAAACAAATTTCCTCTCACAAATTTATGGAATATAGGGAGTCCCAGATTAAGATTAGTTATAATTTAACGCACTATTGCCCTTCTGTTGGACTGGACAAGTCTGGAAATTATCCTTTCAGCTCTAGCATCCAGTAACCGTTGACGCCTTACATTTTTTGTTTGGTAGCCTACTCTTTGTAATCAAGAAAAACAGCTTCTCCTGAACACTTTACAAGCGACGTCCTATCGTTGATACTCGTTCCACTGCTTCTAGTACCCACAATTAATCCATGTTCAAAGACCGCTAAATGATGACTTTTACCCATGCCGTCACAATCAATTCAATTCAATTGTCTTTACAATCATTCAGAAATCTTTTTTTTTTTTTTTGTAAAAATTTCATCTTCGAACAGCAGCAGCGTACTGCCATAGCTGATTTCCATCAAATTGTCTGGTGGTCATAGCAAATTAACAACTCAGTGTATATATACATATAAACATAAGCATAAATAGAAACAAACACACACATACATACATACATAATTAATATTTTTTTATATATATAAAACAGTTCCATAACTGACTGACTGACTGACATACACGTGCATAACAACGAAATAGACAAAAAAAAAGTTTTTTTTTTTCTTGCTAATGCGGCAGACGATTGGACATTATCCAAAATATATTAAAATGCAGTAAAAGATATGTTCCTCAAACTGTACTATATTAACTGCACTATATTCTTTCGTATGTTCTATTAGATTTAATTTGAACATTTTCTTCTACATTATTTCGTCTATAAAAATATCCGTTGCGATTTTTTTATAAACACACTTTTTTTGTTTTTTTACATCAATTGCATACATTGACCGTTGTATTTAATTTGAACGTACTCCGTAGCGAAGTACGGGTATTAAGCTAATAATATATATATATATATATATATATATATATATATATATATATATATATATATATATATATATATATATATATAGATGATAAAGCTTATGCTTGAAAGCTTAACTCTGGTTTAAGACACTGTTAGGCGATACTTTGATTAAATTTAATTTATTAGAGCATTATAACATGTATCAAAATAACATTTACCATTTTCTCCTATACGCGAGAAAGACACATGATAAATTAAGAATTTAGCTGAGGATTTCGCTCGTTTTTTTGAAAATGACCATCTTCCCAAAGATGAGGATAAAAGTGTTGTACAAACTTAGCTGGCTAATAAAGTATCTCTTTGCAAGTGAAACGAAAGGATTTCACTATTCCCTTATTGCATTTCCTAATTTGATTACGAAAGTCAATTAGCAATTCAAATTTGTGCTGTAGTTAAATACTTTCCCTAATATTCTCACTCTACTAATAACACTCCCTCTCCTAATACTATCAATAAAGTCATAATGATCAAAATACAACTGGCTAATAACCAATAATACGTGATTCTTCTTCCTTACACAGTAAAGATCCCTTTTTGCAGACTTTCATCCAGTAGGTTTAACTGGAATCCTTGGGATTTAACGAGCTGCAGGAAGATTTTGAAATCATTTGCTTTGTGGGAGTTTCAGTTAGCGGACCTTTACTAACGTACTAACGTATAAAGAATGAGTTCTTTGAAGGAATGGCATGTTAAGTCGGTAAAATTCAAGTCAGTTAGCCAGACATGGATTTCAGATATTAGGACAGTGGAAGAATTTAGTTTAAAGCTAAAAGGAAGTAAAAGCCCATAAATTGAGAAATTAATAGAGTGATTTAATCAAAAAAAAGTGATTCAAAAAATAAAAAATTCAGAACGGTTATTTAAAATTAAATATCTATACAGGGTTCCCACCTATATCCGTTACATCCCCCCCTTAACTTCTAAATGGTGACATATTAGGCCATAAAGTTGGTGTCAATGTATAGTAAAAAGGCTATGGGCTACTCGATGAGACAACTTACAACGCCATCTATCGGAAAATTTTGGAATTAGCGTTTTTATATTAAAAACGGTACGAGATATGGGGAAAAAGTCAGTTACAAAGTTGTTCAGCCTCATCTATTTAGTACGAAATTATACCTTGCGCAAATTAATACTCAAAACAAAATTGTGAAAAATGAACATTTGTTTGGTCGGGATTTTCAACACTATGGCGTCGTGAATCGCGAGTGAAGCTCGAACAGACCACCTCACGGAGGTGCAGAGTGCAAATGTGTATTGTGGCTAATGGAGAGCATTTTCAGAAACATAAATAAATTATCCTGAAGATAGGGAAGTGTCTAAATTTCTATTTTCCACTCTTTATGACATGACAATTTTCGAAATTGTTTCCAAACAAACGTTCATTTTCTACATTCTATTTGAGTATTAATATGCGCATTGTGTCTTTTCTTGCTAAATCGATAATGTTGAACAACTTTATAATTGACTTTTTTCCCGTATCTTGTACCGCTTTTGAGATAAAAACGCTAATTCCAAAAATTTCCGATAGATGGCGTTGTAAGTTGTCTCATCGAGTAGCGCATAGCCTTTTTACTATACCTAGATACCAACTTTATGGCCTAAACTGTCACCGTTTAGAATTCAAGGGGGTGTAATGGATAAAGGTGGAATTCCTGTATAAAATTAAAATAGCGAATAACCATCAGGGCTCGTCTACATTAAAAACAGGTGTATACACAAATTTATTGTAAAATCCGAGAAATGAAAAACAAATCAACTTTAAACAATGAACTCATAAATTTATAAAGTTATTGGGAAGACGTAAATCAGCGGAAAGTTTTCACCAGCCAGTCATCAACAACAAAATTTGATGTATTAATATATTTAAAAATTATAGTATATGAAATCGAAAAAGACCAAAGATTACCATGCGTCAGATACTGGAAATATCACATATAAATTAAAGGTAAAATAACTTTCGTGCAAGCATGATTAAAAAATTAATGCAAGAAAGAAATTCACAAACTAATATACCTCTTAATTTTCTCTTGAAACCTTCATCATTCATGACAGTGCTAACAGGAAACAAAGCTATTAAGCCGCTAAAGTGAGTAACTTCTGTGCTCGAATTCATTCATAGTTAGTAAACATGGAAACAGTTCCGAATTGCCGCCACTAAGGAAGTATTTTGTGTATGTATGTAACCTGTAACTGCAGTTTAAGACCCAACAATTTAAGAACAAAAGTGTGCGGAAGTTTACTAAAGAACTTGTGAGATATTGAAATTCCATTAAGGCTGCTGTGTACTAACCCTATTGGATTCGCTCACCTTAATTTTAACCTATGGAGAAAATGTATCTACTATTTACAATCACATAAATGGTGATAATCCAATGAAAATGGCATTTTTAGGTAGCCCGAACTTTTCCACACCTTGCAACAGGATTCATTTTATAAATTTTGTCCGCGACAGGAATTAATGAGTGTTTAAAACACACTATACCAGATATTTTCCCCCGAATAATATAAATTTCAAAATATTATTTGCATTAAAAAAACCAAAAATGACCCAGTGTGTAAAATTTCTTTCTCTATTACGGAAAAAAAAAAGTGTACGGAGTACAATTTTTTAAAAAAATCTTTCAATTCCAGTCGGCAATCTTCGGGTACATTTTCACCATAAATTAACATTGAGGTGAGCGAATCCAATAGGGTTAGTACACCTTATGTTTATTACACGGAAAAAAGATTCCATACGAAACACCAATGATTCATAAAGTTCAGGGAGAATCATTCGATCAGTGGTTTTCTGTCAAAATATCAGTTATTGAAAAACATGCTACAGAGAAGAAAATGTAATAATCTTTATGTAGCATAAAGCTGCACATTTTTTGCTCATAATTTCTGATATAACATATACGATCACGAGCCACCACACCACACTATATATATAAAACAGTTCCGTAACTGACTGACTCGCTGACTGACTAATTGACTGATAGACATACATTGCACAGACCAAACCGCTGGACCTAAAGGGCTGAAATTTTGCAAGGCGATTCTTCTTATAGTGTAGGGGTGCACTAAGAAAGATTTTTGAAAAATTCTTCTTAGATTTTTTTTAAATTAAATTTTTAAGTTTTTTTTAATATTCTTAAATATTAAATAAAGTTTGCATTTAAAATAATAATCCGAGGGTTATAAAATTTATATCACAAGATCATAAAAATTCCTTTAAAATGAAATATTTTTCGAATTTTTATCTTCATTTTCTGATTTTTGGTGAATTTTTAAAGATTAATTTTTAGAATTTAATTCATTAAATGCCTATCACGTGATTTCTTTTTCTGGTACTTTAAATAAATTTATCGGCACGTTCATAACAACTAAATAGACAAAAAAATATTTTTCTTTTCTTGCTAATGGAGCGGACGATTGGACATTATCCAAAAAAATATTAAAATACTGTAAAAGATATGTTCCTTAAACTGCACTATATTAACTGTACTATATTATTAAGTATGTCCTATTAGACTTAATTTGAATATTTTCTTCTACATTATTTTATCTATAAAAATATACGTTACGATTTTTTAATAAATGTATTTTTTCGTTTTTTTTACATCAATTGCATACATTGATCGTTGTATGTATTATAAATATATTTATACATATTTTTGGCATTAATTGTATACATTGACCTTTTAATTTAATTTGAATGTACTCCGTAGTGAAGTGCGGGTTTTCAGCTAGTACATTATAAACCCTTCCTGCTGTCTATCTCAACGCTTTTTACAAACTACTCATTGGAAATGGAATCTTCATATATTATCTATGTCTATATATTATCTACGTCGTAACGACCATTTACCAGAAATGGATTTTAATCTGAGGTTTCCTGATATTAAGTCCAGAACTCAACTAACTGAACAATCCCGACGATGAGAGGAACCTTAATTTTTCGGATTAAATACCTCACGACCTCTGAAGGAGTAAAGACATAAAACTGACCGTTTCAGAGTGTCTTGATGTAATTTATATTGATTCCGTAAGTTTCACATTACCGAAATTAGTAGGAACGATCCGAAAAATTTATAATAAAACGACAAAAAATCATATCTTAATCACTGGGAAAATTTTTATTTCGTTGATTTAATTGAATTTTGCCATTTATAAATCAACATAAATCATTCAATTCTTTCGTGAACTTTATCCCCCTTCTTCTTAATGTACTACTTCTGATATTGCATTCATTCATTAAAACGCTTAAAGGATGAATAATTAAAGATGACAACTACGTTCCCTGAGTATAATTAATCCATTTTAATTTTATCAGTCAGACAGTTTAATTCCACTGAGTACATCAACTCCTGTCTGCAGTTTGAATTTCTTCCAGATCGATGCCAAACGCCGCCAAGTCCCGATTTCTTCCTAGAATTGGTAAAATTGTACAAAACAAATGCTCCTAGTTCCATGCGTAGACATAGAAATGGCAATTTACCTATTTACATGTTTGAAAAAAATAATTTTATATGTTGTTAAATAATCTCTTATAAATAAAAGAAATATATGATAAAAAAAACAATAAGCTAAAACAAAATATAAACTGCTGACTTGATCAATTATGCGATGGGAAAGGCCTGAGAGTGTCTTACTGATGCGAATCTATGATTCCACGTTCTCCTTGTGGTTCTGAGTCGCTTTCTTTTTGTCTTTTAACTGGACACTATTTGTCTGAGTGCCCATTTGTTCCATGCTGGACTCAAGAATTCTCCTAATTGTTTTCTATGCAAAGTCGGGAC
>OU015495.1:89236959-89284459 GCA_907164885.2 Dolomedes plantarius
CCTCAAATTATTTTATTATAAAATCAGTTTAAATGTACATATATCTATTTATCTTTTAACTGTCGACTGGCAGGAAAATTAAAAATAGGCTTTAGCAAAAATATTTTGCTCTGACACGTAAGGTTTCTTTTTATTTTTGTAGAGAGCTGTTTTCTTTAGTAGAAGGTTCAAAGGTTGTTATCATTGATTTTAACTTTTTAATTTTAAAATTAGCTTCCCAGTGTTATATATGATGGTTAACAAGGGGTCGAACCTTAACCAAGCAGTGGTTGTTATTATAGTTCTATTTCGCCGGAAACAGTGTTGTTTCACCTACCGATTGCTCTCGTATAAAAGTAGTCAACAAAATTTGAGGCGTGTATTTAAGAATGTTCTCAGGATAAGTGCCTGTTGCATTGAATAAAAATAATTTCTACGTGAACTTTTATTTTTCCAATACTGAATTATCCCTCAATTTTCACTTCTAATGGTTTATCAGTAAACTTTGAACTTCAGAGAATATTTTCAGCTAGGTTCAGCGAATCGTTGGACATGGTCTTCAATTTTCAGCAGTTCATGATGGAAAACAATATTTTCTTGGGGATTTTAATCATTTTTTTACTACATAGAACTTGACCATGTGTGCGGACATATACTGAGTTCTAATCACAGTTGTAGATCGAAAAGAGTATTATCTTCCTCACAGTCGAACCCAAGCACTCTCCCCCCCTTACATTCCATCCCCCTTCAACTCCTGGAGAGTGAAAATTAAATTCCAGAACAATTTCGGAAATTCCGGAACCCGAAAGAACTGATTTTATTGACTTTGTTATCTACACAAAAGCAAATAACTAACCGAATGTTAACAGGGTTTTTGAGCACTATTTCTGGCATTGCATTTATATAAGGAACTGAGACTGTATTGTAACAAATACTCTTAAAAGAATATTTGTCGTAGTGGGTATCTTGAGCATATCCTAACCTTTAGCCTCGAACATTGAAAACGTTTCACGTTTATTTATCAAATGTGGTTTGAGATCGCTCTGTTATGAGCATTGAAATTTAAATAGAAAAATGCGCGTGAGTTGAATAAAATCAGGAACTTAGTTTGTTTATTGTTTGGAACTCTGATAGGATTAAAATAAGAGTTGATTTCGTATAACACTAGATCGGCGCTGAGATAGTGGTTGGTTTTACAACTGCGTCCAGACCATCAGAGAGAATGAACCTTTTAAGGAGCTCACATCATGTATTCACTGAGAATGAAAAAATATTAATAAGTAATAGACCACAAGATAATGGATCTTTCATAGCATACAAAAAATATTCTCCGGGGACTGAAAAATAAATTATTGATCGAAATATATTGGATATCTCGGAGCATATAACAAGTATTCGCTGTGGATGAAATAAATCAATGAATAATGGACCAAATGATAATGGATCTTTCATAGCATAGAAAATAAATATTCACTGTGAATTAAAAATTTAATTAATTGGTCCAAAGATAGTGAATCTTTCGGATCATATAACAAGTATTCCTTTTGGATGGAATAAATAAATAAATAATAGATCAAATGATAATGGATCTTTCATAGCATAGAAAACAAATATTCACAGTGGATTGAAAAAACAATTAATTGGTCAAAAGATAATGAATCTTTCGGATCATATAACAAGTATTCCTTGTGGATGAAATAAATAAATAAATAATGGACCAAATGATGATGTATCTTTCATAATATACAAAACAAATATTAAATGGTTGGTATGGTGGGTTGAAAATATAAATAATTGATCGAAAGATAATGAATTTTTCGGAACATGTAACAAGTGTTCACTGTGGATGAAATAAAAAAATAAATAATGGAACAAATGATAATGGATCTTTCGTAGTAAACAAAACAAATATTCACTGTGGATGAAATAAATAAATAAATAATGGACCAAATGATAATGGATCTTTCATAGTATACAAAATAAATATTCACTGTGTATGAAATAAATAAATAAATAATGGAATAAATAGTAATGGATCTTTCGTAGTATACGAAAGAAATGTTCACTGTGGATTAAAAAAACAAATAATGGATCGAAAGATAATGGACCTTTTGGAAATATAATGAATATGCACTATGGATAAATAAAAATAATGAATCCAAAGGTAATAAACCTTTCGGAGCATGTAACAAATAATCCTTGTAAATAAAGAAAAGTCATCATCTAAAATTACACTCAATAATTATAATAATAATATGTATGGCCAAACGACCATCGACCACCTGTGTCTATGGTCTCAAAAAAGGGGATTACAGGAGGAAAAGAATTTAATAGATGGGAATTCCTCGACCGATGAGAATGGCGCCCGATAGCTACAAAGAAGGATTTTAGACAGTTAAAACCAGAAGACTGATACTCTGAGTAAAAATATATGTGTGTATGTGTATAACACTTGACTTGATTTAGAATTTAATTAACAAGCCTTTCATTATTTAATTTAAACAATTAATGCTCCGTAACTTAATTAGAGAATGAACGAAATTAAAAATGGCGTTTCGTGTGCAAACTCTATAATTGTTCTGTTATAGTCTCCACTCTTAAGACAATCTAAATCTTTTGTTCGGGAAATATCAGACAGAGCTTGCCTACGGATCGATGCCAGACATGTCTGATCTTCACCTCAATGCGTTGTATCTTGAGTATTTATAAAACTATAAGGAATCATTCCACGACGCCCGCATGGGAGATTAAGGGGAAATGTAAAACAGCAATTACCTTAAGACTCAGTTGTTTTAAGTTAGGGAAATTAAGAAGGAATCTGTAATTCTCTCTCTCTCTTTCCCATTAAAATTTTTTTGGAGTAAAAAGACAGTTCTGAATAAGTAATGTTTTTGTGCCTCTGTAGGACGGTTTAAAAACTTTACTTTTTTTAAAAAATCTTCCTAGCAATTTCACTCTTAAAGAAGTTATGCTAGAAACATCCTCCTCATTTGTCTGATGTGTCGCACGTTTTGAGAATATTACAGAATCGTTTTATCTTATGGAATGAAAGCATGTATAAATATATATATATATATATATATATATATATATATATATATATATATATATATATATATATATATATATAGAGAGAGAGAGAGAGAGAGAGAAAGAAATATATATATATATATATATATATATATATATATATATATATAAGACAAAGTTGAAAGTGAGAAACCAGTATGAGCTTTAAAGCTACTTGCAGCCAGGAACTAAAAACATGAAAAGATAAGTATTAAATATGCTTTAGACAGCATCTCGTCATCAGCGGTGCCGATACTGTCTAAAAACCAATGGATTGTTTCTGATAAGTATGATCTAAACAATAAACATACTTAGACACAGTAAAATCCATTAGAAACAGAAGAATTGAATAACTAGTTACTTAATCAAAGAACGCCAAGCCTGACGATATATACAAGGAATATACGCACACATATACCGGGTGGCCATAATTAAACTGACAGTGCTCACAGTGTTCTGTAGCGCGATCTATTTGCGAGAATGACGCCACATTTTGTAGGAAGATTAAACAAGACGGGGGACGAACACTGTGAGCACTGTCAGTTTAATTATGGCCACCCGGTATGTTTGTTTGTGTTCGTATACGGGTTATTTGTGTCTTGTGTGTGCATGAGTAATTCTCACTCATAAAAAGTTCCTTTTAAAACATAACACACACATAATTTTCTTGGGTTTATATGGTTTATGAAATATTATATGATAGTTATATAACTGATATTTTGCAGAGCAAAATGCTATTTTTGCACCATCGAAAGTATTTGTTCATAACAAATGGAAACTTGCTTGTCTGCGAGACTAGCACACATTCATGTACAAGGTGTTGCCGAATTCGACCGCAAATTCAGAGGGGTGATAGTAGGCATCAATAATAGCAATAATCACATAAGAGTGTATGACCGGAAACGAAAACCTGACGCTGAAGGGCGCTGTTTACTTAATAGGACCAAACCTCTTACCAACCCCAATGGATGGCCGGAAATATCGCATTTTTTCTGGAAGAGGTAAAAAACTCAAAAACAAAACAGAATCACATAGGAATGTATGATCGGAAAAACAAACCTGGTCAACTAGATAAACAAAGATGCAGAAATGTTGACTTTTCATTTCTGCATCTTTGCTTATCCTCTAGCTGATCAGGTTTGCGTTACCGGTCATACATTCCGATGTGAATATTACTCTGCTTGATGCCTACTATCAACCCTCTGGATTTTTCGGTCGAATTCGGCAACACCCTGTATACATTTGAATGTGTTCGAACGCATGGGTGTATATGTATGAGTGAGTGTATGAGTAATTCTCACCAATAAAAACTTTCCTTTTAGTAATGCAACAATTTTTTCCCCTGTGAAATGCAATTTATATACTGTGAACTGTGACTCACAAATTCTCGAAATATGAGTGACAGTTAAAAGAAAATGGGTGAAATTTAAATGTCTCGGGTGAGATTTATATCTCGTGTTTTGCCTCTCACTTTGTAACTAAACTACATAACATGAAAACCTCTTTAAGGTAAAATACCTGCCCATATCAGCGCGAAATTCGGCCAAACTATCGATTCGCGGTCTCTAGATGAAGGGAAGCTGTTTTGCATCGGGAAACGAGAAGACGGCGATATCGGGTGTAAAAGCATTCCCTTGTATCCCGCCACTGTGGCGATATTCTGTGGGGTTCGGTAATATTTTTGAGACAGAAACTAATAACTTAAGATTTGGAACTGGCAACCACGGATGATAAACGTGGGATGAGTCGGTTTCAAGCTCTTCAATGAAACGGTAAACAGAGGCATCAATCACTAAGTCACCACTTGCGGAGTATAACTATTTTTCAAAAAAATGGGAATACGGTGAGACAGGGGACAAGTACGCAATCATTTGTGAAAAATTACTTATGCTTCGTAAAAAATCTACGTAAGGAAGGGATTAATTCCTTGTTTTTCCATTGATCTTTCTTGCTCTTCAAACAGTGCGTATTTTTGAAAAATTTTATAAATAATACTAGCTGAATACCCGCGCTTCGCTACGGAGTACATTAAAATTAAATACAACGGTCAATGTATGCAATTAATGCCAAAAAAAATTATCTATATATATAAAACAGTTCCGTAACTGACTGACTCACTGACTTAAATACAACACACAGACCAAACCGCTAGCCCTGCAAGGCTGAAATTTTGCATGGTGATTCTTCTTATAGTGTAGGGGTGCACTAAGAAAGATTTTTGAAAAATTATTCTTAGATTTTTTTAAATTAAATTTTTAAGCTCTTTTAGTTACTTTTTTTAAGTTTTCATTGATTAAAATAATCTGAGGGTTATACACTGCTGGCCACCCAAATTGCAACACCAAGAAAGACAAGAGATATCACAACAAAATTTATTTTGTAGATAACATGTTGACCAAGTATCAAATGATTAAATTTATAGACTTCTGTGAAGTGTGGTTCCTGCCAAAATCAGTAGCCAGAGTAGCCGCCATTGTTGGAGATCACCGCTGCCACACGCCTCGGCATTGATTCAAAGAGACTTTGGATGAGTTCTTGGGGTACAGCAGACCAAGCAGCTTCCACACGTTGCCAAAGTTGATCTGCTGTGGCAGCTGGGGATGGAATCTGGGTCAATCGTAGAGCAACCATGGACCACATGTTTACTATCGGTGAAAGATCCGGAGAGCGAGGCTGCCAGGGAAGCAATTCAATCTGGCGATTGACGAAGAACCGTTGGACAATGCGTGCCACGTGTGGTCACGCATTATCCTGTTGAAATATGGCTGTGGGCAAGCCCTGAAGGTAAGGAAGGACAACTGGCTCCAACACCTCGGAGATGTAGCGCTGGCTGTTTAAAATACCGGCAATGCGTACTAGAGGTTTGCGAGAGTGATATCCAATACCGCCCCATACCATAATACCCGGTGCAGGACCAGTGTGGCGGTGCATAACGCAGCTGTTCAGCATCCTCTCTTCACGGTGTCTCCAGACTCGAATGCGACCATCGTGGTGTTGCAGACAGAAGCGTGACTCGTCAGTAAAGACAATTTCATTCCATTCTGTCGTCCACATCCTTCTGTCATCGCACCATTGGCGGCGGAGACGTCTGTGGTTCTGCGTCAAGGGTAGACAAAGCAATGGACGTCTTGCGGACAGACCACTCTGCTGTAAACGGCGTCGAATGGTACGCGCAGACACTGGATGATGCGTTACAGACTGCATGTACTGTGCTATGGTTCGTGATGTGACTGAGCGATCCGTCACTACCATGCGCACTATTAGCCTGTCATCACGTGAAGTGGTGCGCTGAGGTGGATGCGATCGAACACGCCGGTCCGTCGTACCCTCCTGCATCCAACGATCACATATCCGCATTACAGTTGTTTGGTTTCGTCCAACACGACTACCGATTTCCCTGAAAGATAATCCACAATCTCGGTAGGCCACTATCCTTCCTCTGTCGAACTTGGATACTTGATCAAAAGATGATCGCTGTTTTCGACGAGGCATAATTGATCGTTTTTTTGAAAAAACCACAAGAAAAACACAATTGCCGAACTTGAAATCGTCAAAATCGCCAAGCCTTAAATAGCGCTTTGAAGTGGCACCACAGGCGCGCGAGATGTGCATCTGCGCTGAATTTCTAATCATTTGCATATCTCACCCCCGCTAATGCATGTTGTAAATTTCATGTTATTTGCATGTTTCCTTCAGGGTGTTGCATTTACAGTGGCCAGCAGTGTACAATTTATATCACGAGAAAGATCATAAAAATTTCTTTAAAATGAAATCTTTTTCGAATTTTTACTCTATTTTCTGATTTTTGGTGAATTTTTAAAGATTTTAATTTATTAAATGCTGATCACGTGATTTCTTTTTCTGGTACTTTAAATTAATTTATCGTCACGTGCATGATAACGAAATAGACAAAAAAAATATTTTTCCCCTTTCTAAAGCTGTAGACGTAGACGATTGGCCATTATTAAAAAATACATTAAAATACAGTAAAAGATAAGTTCCTCAAGCTGTACTACATTAACTGTACTATATTTTTTAGTATGTTCTATTAGATTTAATTTGAATATTTTCTTCTACATTATTTTGTCTATAAAAATATCCCTTACGATTATTTTATAAATATATATATATTTTTTTGCATCAATTGCATACATTGATCGTTGTATTTAATATATATATATATATATATATATATATATATATATATATATATATATATATATATATATATATATATATTTATATATTTGGTATTAATTGCATACATTGACCGTTGTATTTAATTCGAATGTACTCCGTAGCGAAGTACGGGTTTTCAGCTAGTATACTTATAAAAAAATCGTAACGGATATTTTTATAGGCAAAATAATGTAGAAGAAAATATTCAAATTAAATACAACATTTTTATAACCCTCAGATTATTATTTTAAGTGCAAACTTTAAAAAAGTTACAAAAACAGCTTAAAAATTTAATTTTAAAAAAATCTAAGAAGAATTTTGTCTTTCAGGTCCAGCGGTTTGGTCTGTGCATTATTGTCAGTCAGTCACGGAACTGTTATATATATATAGATAAATATGTTGCATTTGGAAATTTTAGACTTTCTATGTGTATATTTGTGCTTGTGTGAGTTGTGTGTATAGAAAATTTATCAAAACAACAACATAAGTAGAAATAAAAAAGAAACTTCTTATAAAATACCAATTCTAATATAAAATTTTGTTTCTGTTATTTTTTTTTTTTTGCTTCTGCCCGCTGAAAAGATGCTTTCTATCGATCATTCTTTTGAAAACTCAAAAGTGTCCTTATTTGACAAAAAAAATCACTCCCTTTAAAATCGTATTTTGCACATTAACCGTCATTCTGTTTATAGACAGCATAACATCTAATGTCACTGCTGACATATGGCTGCCGAAAGAAGTATTTAAGAAGTTTCATTATTAACGGGCCAGGATTTTCTTAAGAAGAAGGAATTTTAAGACTTCCGTCAAAATTGACAATTATTTCGCGAAATTTCAGGTCTCCTTTAAAATTTAAGGAAAGACGTGATTAAAATTGTCATCTCTCAGTCATCTTAAAAGATATACACATAAAAACCAAACAATTATCAGGCATGGAAAGAAATTACTCCAAAAAATTTAAAAAAGGGTAGAATGAATGGTAGCTGAACGGAGTTATAGTCATTTTTAATTATGCTTTAAGGTTTTAGCTAATCATCTTTCTAGACATTAGTCAAAAGTTAGTCAATTTAAATGTCATTTCAAATTTCATTACTGCCATGTATCCGCTGACGAGGAAATTTTTTTATTTCAGGAAAAACTGTTTTATTTTTAGTAAAATGCGACTTGTTTGGTAGAGAGACTTTAAAACAAGGAAAATGGGGAGGGAGGATCGTAAACGGTTTTCGAACCATAGCATAAAAACAAAAGTGCTTCAAAACCCCTTTTTTTAAGTCCTGACAATTACTGCTCAAAATACGAGGAAACATTTAGTTTATGAATTATTAATATGAATTTTTTTTTTTTCAATGAGGAGGCACTTGTCGCGAAGACATTCGCCTATAATTTACCGAAGTTTTGCTGGCCATTTTATTATGGGGGCGCAATATAGGAGGACCAGCTTTGCCCCCTATGAAGGGACGACACAAACGGAGGCATTTTAGTGGCGCTTCGCCAGGATTCGATCCGAGCACCCTCGGCACCGAAAACCAGCGCGATGTACCACAAGGCCGCCACGGCCCCTAATATGAATTATTAATTACACAAGTTTCGAAAAGATTACGTCGACCACGGCTCTCATCCATACGCCCTATAGAACTACTGACCGGTCACTACGTAGCAAAACCTGTCGAGGGTTGATTTCCCAAGTTCGGAGCAGCTCATCTTTATAGGCCTGGGCGCCGGACAGATAGTACAGTTCTGGCGAACAATTTACGCAACCCTGGACCCCTTATTAATTACACAAGTAAAATTAAAATAGCTTATTTTCTCAAATTAAAACTTCACTTTAGTGTATAGTTTTAGTTCTTCTTAACGTACAGAATGGACTCCCAACTTTCAAAGGGTAATAAAAAATGAACGAATTAATTTTCCGGAAAACAAAACCTTTACATTTTCGAAAAGTACTTATAATCTAGTTTTTTTTCCACGGGATGTTGAAAATAACATCACGCATATGGTGACCATTGTTTGCAATGCACTGCCAAAGCCGTTGGCTAAAGTTTTTCATCAATCTATTGGTCATCTCTGGGGGGATGGCGGCAACTTCCTCACGGATAGCAGATTCGCGGATTTATTGCCAATTTTCAACTGCTCTAATGATCGGAGGACGACCGCTTGGTTTCATTGGTAATGCAGACCCACTTCCTCTGACGTTTGAAGCCCATCGCAGGATTGTTATTCGATTAGGAACGGCATCAGTTGTATATAGCCCGACGGACGTCCTAAATGATCTCTGTATCGAGAGTAGAGAATCATTGTTTTTAAACAACGCCTCAATAACGAAACCACGATGCTCACCGAACCAACTCATGGTGTCTACTGACAACTGGAAGATTCGCCCAAACTGTCGCCACCTCCCGTACCCTCCTACTCACCCACTCCCTTACCAGTGACCTCTAGAAATGTGAGAGTCCATTCTGCCGCACCTCGTATGGACAGTGGTTAAGGGCCTGTTCACATAGAATCCGTCAGCGTAAAATTTTTTGACCAATCATATACCAATCAGCGACCCATTTAACCAATCAGCGCCGACGGAATCTTAACGCTGATACTGATGGATTCTAAGTGAACAGGCCCTAACTCAAGGGGTTACGACTGGACTCCTCATATTTATATTCATAATGATATTAATATCTTACGCCTACTCATTTTTATTTACGAATTCTGATTAATTTTTTCCGAATGTGTTTCAGTATAACCAATATTATTTTTCCAGTCTAAAAGTCAAGAAACTAATCATAGCCCTCAACTACAACAAAGAAGAAAAACATGAAGGATTTTTAATCAAATGTTTAATTATTCCCCTATTCTTATTTAATGATATCAGTTGTTTTACTTCTCTCCCTTACACTTCGTTAAATTTAAAAACAATCACGCAAGGCATGCCAGAGATTATGATTAACGATCGCTTTGCTAAAATAGAAAACGAGATAAAACGCACAAATGTGAAAAGGCCCAAAATATGCGAAGAAAAGGGCTTTCTTTCCCCTATTTTAAGAAATTTCAAAGAAAAATGAATCGTAAGTGAGAGAAAAATAAATGTGACTTCTCGTGAAATTTCTTTTCGGCATAATCATTACCAAAAAATGCGCTAGGATTTCTCCCGTATTCTGCAGCCTCTCTACCACTTATTTCATTTATCAGAGAGTCCGTTTGGTTTCTTTTATTTTTATAAAGGATCCGAAATTTATAAATTCTCTTCAAAAGGCGAATAAATTGCAAAACATTCGAAATTTCTGTATTTATTAACATCTCTAGAAATTTAGATTTATACAGTTTTGCTACCTTTCGACAAAATAATAAAATCTGATTTTGTTTTTATACTCATAAACCCTTTCCAGTTGCATATTTTATCATAATTCACATTTAAGGTGTCTGTATATAAAATAAGAGGATTAAATATTAACTGCAATCTACGACTTTCATGTATGAATATCATATTTGAGGCTTAAGGTTTATTGAAAATGAGCAAATATCAAGATAATCGTATTTAACGTTACATCTTACATACCGATTAAATAGGTTCTGTTGTATTTTTAAATTACTTTCTGCACCGTTGGAAGGCTTTTAATGTTTCATCTTGATCTATTGATTCAGTTTTGAAAAAAAGGGAAAAAGAATGTTCAGTGTTTCTTCGGGCTAACAGAAAAATGTTATTTGGTTCTAGAATAATAACATTGTCTGTCAAGTTCTTTTATCTATTGTATCCGAATTATATTTAAAAATTGCTAAGGAGAATGGCACAAACCAAAGGCGGATTACACCTCTTTCTGTCTAATCCTTATTTGTGCGTATATTAAAGAAATAATGAGAGATTAGCAAGGAAATTAAACTTTGCATACGAGCGTAACAAAAAAATTTCACGGATTTGAGTTCTGTATTTTTTGTATATATAAGCAGAAAATATAATACTTTAACTTTAAAACAGACAATACTGTGAAAAATGACTTTTACCTTCTAGTAGTCTATAAAATGTTGGTCCATCTATGAGGTCAGAGAGGGTGAGATAGGGTGCAATCCCCCCAGATGTCTCCCTGGGGATGCTCGGTCAAACTTGAGGTGCAAAACAAGCTAAAACGGATTCCGACCCTTGTAGTGCTAAATAAACCGGATCCGCACACTTCAGCCCAAAGCCTATATGGACCTGATATGGAACTTCCAGCCTCGGGGCGTTAGGAACCACAACATAAAATTTTGACTAAATTTTCAAATTGTTCAGATAAAAATGTCAAGTAGAGACGCGGCACTAAGTTCACTTATTGGAGTACTTATTGATATTTTAGTTACAAAATCAATAAAAAAATGTTCATTAAGGAAACAAGGGACCTTCAATCTTGTTCTTCTTTAATTTTCAATATTTTACTCTATATACGCCATGAGCATAATTAATATTCTTTTGTACTACTTTGAAGATACTCAGAATTCACAAATAAGTATTTTGCGGAGGAATTAGAACAGTTTATCAAAAATTCTTCCAAAATTCTAGAGTTTTTCAAATGGCTCCATGCTTATGCATTTTCTTCTGATATCTTCTAAATTTCTCAGAAATTTTAATTGGAGTGTTTGTTGCAAAACTGGCCATAATTCTTTGAAATCACAAATATTTTTTTAAATTTATAGACTATAAAATAAAGTAAAAGCATAAAAAACATAAAAAATAACAGGCAGATTAGGAAAAAATATTTAAGACTTTAGATTACTAAAAAAAATAAAAAATGCACATTTATATTTATATACAAACTAGCTGAAAACGCGTACTTCGCTACGGAGTACATTCAAATTAAATACAACGGTCAATGTAAGCAATTAATGCCAAATATATATATATATATATATATATTTATTTAATTATAATAAATACGATGATTAATGTATCCAATTGATGTAAAAAATACCCAAAAAATATATTTATAAAAAAATCGTAAGACATATTTTTATAGACAAAATAATGTAAAAGAAAATATGCAAATTAAATGTAATAGGAAATATTAAAGAATATAGTACAGTTTATATAGTACAGTTTGAGGAACAAAATATCTTTTACTCTATTTTAATATTTTTTTCGGATAATGTTCAATCGTCTGCCGCATTAGCAAGGAAAAAAATTTTTTTGTCTATATAATTGTTATGCACGTGACGATAAATTTATTTATTATACCAGAAAAATAAATCACGTGATCAGCATTTAATAAATTAAATTCTAAAAATTAATCTTTAAAAATTCACCAGAAATCAGAAAATGAAGGTAAAGATTCGAAAAAGATCTCATTTTAAAGGAATTTTTACGATCTTTCTCGTGATATAAATTTTATAATCCCCAAATTATTATTTTAAATGCAAACTTAAAAAAAGTTACAAAAGCAGATTAAAAATTTAATTTTAAAAATTCTAAGAAGAATTTTTCAAAAATCTTTCTTAGTGCACCCCTACATCATAAGAAGAATCGCCATGCAAAATTTCAGCCCTTTAGGTCCAGCGGTTTGGTCTGTACGTTGTATGTCAGTGAGTCAGTCAGTTACGGAACTGTTTTATATACAGTGGCTCCCAAAAGTGTTCGTACACTTACGATTTTCAATGAAATAGGGGTCTATCCATTGATTAAAATGAATATTTCAGAATGGGAATTTAATAATAAGATCTATAATCTAATCTTAACAAAACTACATGAGATATTTTGAAAACATAGTAAAACTTTATTTTTAAGAAACCAATAATCCAAAAGTAACAAAAACTTTATCTCACAAAAGTCATCGTACACTTGTAAAAAATCTCTACATATTAGTAAATATTCTAATTTTTCGTTAAATTAATATTTAGTAGGATATCCTTTAGCATCCACAACAGCTTTTAAACGTCTTGGAATAGATTGCTTTAGTTCTTTTGTAATTTCTGCATCAATGTTCATCCATTCTTCCATCATAATTGGTTTTAGTTCGCTTTTCGTGTTAATGTCGTGTGTTCGTACTCGAACCTCCAGTTCTCTCCAAAAATGTTCTATTGGGTTTAAATCTGGCGATTGAGGTGGTGTTTTCAAAACTTGTGGATAATTATAGAGACACCAGAGGCGAACGTTGAGATCCGTGTGCTTAGGATCGTTATCTTGATAAAAAATCAAGCTGTTTCCAATACCCAAATTTTGAGCTGATAATTTTAAATTGTCTCATAAAATATTTATAAAAACAGCATGATTCATTATGCCACCAATAAATACCAAATTTCCTAGTTCTGAGGCTGACATGTTCCCCCACACAAGGTTACCTACACCGGCATGCTTAACTGTTCCTACTAAGTTCTTGGGATTAAGTTCCTCATCTTTTTCTTCTCCATACAATTATACGCCCGTCAGCACCAAAAATGTTCATCGGCAAATAAGACATTATTCCAATAGGTTTGGGGCTTATTTATCATTGATAGTGCGAAGGGAAGCCTAAACTTTTTGTTTTTCTCACTCACAAAAAATTTTCTATATGCAGAACGCCCATGTAATCCAGCTGTTCTGAGAACTCGTCAAAACATTTGGTGAAATTCGGTGAAATTGAAGTAGAAAATGTTTCATTGAATTCTGCAGAAACTTTTACAGCACTCAAACGTGAATTTTTCACAAATTTTCTAATTATAAATCTCTGATCACGTTTTATTAACTTTGCCGGGCGGCCTTTTCTTACCTTGTTTTCGATCCAATTTTCTTCTTTAAAGCGTTTTTTTCACATACTGCACAGTAGAATGGGATAAATTAAGTAATTTAGCAATATTCCGAACTAATTTACCACTACTGTGATGAAAAATAATCAATTTTCGAATGCTGTTTGTTGTTTCTTTACAACCACGAGCCATTTTTAAATAATAAATAGAATATTACGGAGTAGGCAAGTAAAATTTAAAGCCAAACGATATTTTAAATGCCACCACAATTAGAAAATAAAAATAAAGTGCCAGACGATAATTTTAATTATGAATTTATCTGAAAATATTTCAGTGTACGATGACTTTTGTGAGATAAAGTTTTTGTTACTTTTTGATTACTGGTTTCTTAAAAATAAAGTTTTACTATGTTTTCAAAATATTTCATGTAGTTTTGTTAAGAATAGATTATAGATCTTATTATTAAATACCCATTCTGAAATATTCATTTTAATTAATGGATAGACCCCTATTTCACTGAAATTCGTAAGTGTACGAACACTTTTGGGAGCCACTCTATATAGATGGTAAACTTATAATAAAAAATTTAAAGACTTTAATTTATATAGAATGCGCACAGAGCATTTTAAAAAACGTTAGCAGTTCGGAAAAATTTTGAAAAACAGGCATTATTCTACCAAAAATTCTTTATTTTGAATTCTACGGGTTTTTAATGTAGTAAAAAAGAAAATTAATTATTCTCATTTTGTATAGAGAGTTAAAAATTGAAAATTTTAAAAAAATCGAGTTTGAAGGTCCCTTGTCCCCTTAATTCAAATTTTGGCACCAATATTCCTTCTTTTAAGGGGGGCACAGGATCTTGAAGCTCGAAGAAATGACTATAAATTTGGTCTAATTCTAACCACAAAAACTCAAATAATATTAGAAAAAGAAATTTTCCTTTTTTTTACATATAAAGTACATATCTTTAAATATGTCATATATAAAAATGTAAATTATAAATCTATAAATAATTTTCAAATTAGCAGTTAAGAATTTTATAGGATTAACTGGTGATTAAAAATCATAAGTTCTGTGTTCATCATAAATTTGAGATATATGCTTACATAAAATAATTAATGGTCAGAATACACTTATAATATATTTGCTTGTAATGTAAAACCAAGTAAATTGTAATAAGTATTATATAAATTAAAAATCGAGCATAAAATTGAAAAACTTCAAAAATTATTAGAGTTATGTGCATAATTTTCCCACATAAAAATAGTTTTCCATAATTGCACATTTTCTGGTTTTAAAATGTAGAGTACCATGAAATATACATATCGGTGTACTTTTATTAGTTTCTTATTGATAGTTTAAAAGTAATGCTGCACACAAGCTCAAAATTACCAGTTAAAATTCTTATAAAATTCTAAACTGCTAGTTGGAAAATTATTTATGGATTTATAATTTCTATTTTTATATATGTCATATTTAAAGATATTTAATTTATGTGTATAAAGAAAGAAAATTTCTTTTTCCAATATTATTTGAGTTTTTGTGGTTAGAATTAGACAATATTTCTAGTATTTATCGAGCTTCAAGGTCCTGTGCCCCCTTCACTACAGGAAAAAAAATATATTTCTTTAATTGAAACACCATCTTTACGTACACTGTATGCGTATGTTTGTGTGCTACAATCTGACATTTTATGAATGGTGATAAATCCATGGTTCATTTCACTCATCTCCCAATTTTAACATGCAACAAAGCACTGACAGGTTAATTCTACTTAAGTGCGCTTCGCCGTTTTCTGAGTAGGTTACCACAGGTTTATTTTTAAATGCTTTATATCTAAGACGAATTGCTGAATAAGATGCCTGTGACACTGCTGCAGACATTTTACATCAAAATTATATTTTTTCAAAATTTATTTTCACTCACGGTTGGGACAATCCATTTATCCCATTTCATTGATCACTTAGCGTATTTGAGAAAATGAAATCTTTTTCTCTGTTATTGTATTTAACCTTAAAGAAAAATTTATCCTTTAATTTATATTTAATGTACAATTTAATAATGAAGCATGTCAGAGATACTTAAAGCGCATTATTTTATTTTCTGAGGAAAAGAAATTACACAAAATGATTTATTTCTCTCTTTTAGTCAGGGATGATTAATTGTTTCAACATGAATATGCCATACGCAATTGCTTCGTACTTCCATATGATTCTCTACGTAGTTTTATTTTAATTAACCTTATACTTTAAGCAAGAAATTATTCTTAAATTTATATATAATATACATTATTTAATGATAAAGACTGGAATACTGGGAATTAATGTCCCTATTAGATACTGGGAATGATATTTGTCTTCTTGAGAAATTGAAAAACATACTTCATATGTCACTTAATGACTTTGATGATTAAGTGGTCTCAGTAGGATACGCAAAAGCCATGTACTTCCGACTGTACATCAGATCAGTCTCATATCATTGCCGTATTTATTTGGAAAGATCTGAATATTTCCAAATAAAAATAATATAAAGAAATACATAATTCCTTATATCAGCGATTTCCAACTGGTTTACACCGGCAATTTAGGGTGCCGTGAGAATTTTTTCTGGATAAACAAAAAATATTAGTAAGGCATACTTAAAATAAATATTAAGTTTGTTCCTTTATCTTGTTTGTTACGAAAATCTTTCAATAAATAAATAAAATAAGCGATGAAGTTTGTATTTAGTTGAACTTAAATTCAACATATTGCTGATATATTCTCCAATTTAATTTACTTAAAAAAAATTGACTAAAAAACTAAAATTCTAATGAGGGGGTCCCAAGTTTCTAATCTACTTCCAATGGGTGCCGCAAGCGTAAAAATGCTGGGAATTCTTGCCTTAGATATTTAAAATTATTAGTAAAGCATACTTAAAATTAATATTTTGTTATTTTATCTTGTTTGTTACTAAAATCTTTCCATTAAATAAATAAATAAAATAAGCCATGAAGTTAGTATTTAGTTGAACTTAAATTCAACATATTGCTGATACATTCTCCACTTTAATTTAATGTAAAAAATTGACTAAAAAACTAAAATTCTAATGAGGGGATCACAAGTTTCTAATCTCCTTCCAATGGGTGCCGCAAGCATAAAAAGGTTGGGAATTCTTGCCTTAGATATTTAAAATTATTAGTAAAGCATACTTAAAATAAATATTTTGTTGTTTTATCTTGTTTATTACTAAAATCTTTCAATAAATAAATAAAATATGCCATGAAGTTAGTTTTTAGTTAATCTTAAATTCAACATATTGCTGATATATTCTCCAATTTAATTTAATTAAAAAAATTGACTAAAAAACTAAAATTCTGTAAGGTATACATAAGATTCGATTCACAAGAATCGAACTTTTGAGTGAATAAATTAAAGAAGCTGCTTGAGATATCCTAATTTCGGCTTACGCGCTTGGTATAAATACCATGCAGCTTGATTAATAGAGAGGTTGTTAAAGTTGATAGATAAGCGAGTTAAGGGAGCTACGAGGTAAGCAGCTCCATGTGTTAACCGGCGCTAGTGCTTAGGGGGCCCAAAGTTTACGTGGCAAAACTGCTTGTTTGACTCTCTAGGTTGTGAGTATTGCAAAGTGTATTTTTATTGAATGCTAATATATATTCCGTACAAGTAGTACGTATGCTTATTGTTGTAAAAGCAAATTCTATATGTGCAACGAATTTAATAAACATTGTTTCGTGTATAAACTGTGTTTGTATCAAATTCATTTAGAGTGCCACTTCAAATTATATACACCCAAGTCTGAGTAGAAGTGAGCTAAACTCTACAGTGGCCCTCGAAAATTTATATATACCCTGGTTGTTATCGTTACATTTATAACGAACAATATAATTGAAGTTAAACTGTGTACTGTGTACTTATATTGATAAAATTGTTGCAAGTACTTATATACTATTTGAAAATGAGTGCTGTAGAACAAAACCCTGCTGGAAATTTTCCTCGGGTAATTATGGTTCAGCATTTTGCGCCATTCGAAGACACCTTCAATGGCGGCCCCTCAAGCCAATTCCTAAAGAAAATTGAGCATTACTTTCAGCAACAATGCATCCCAGAGGGAGAGAAACTTAAAATTGCTCTAGCCGCTTTAAGAGGTAGTGCATATCAGTGGTACACGTGTATGCAAAGCAGTAATCTGATTTTTGACTATTCATCATTCAAGCAACAGTTTCTTAGCGCTTTTCCCAAGACCTTTAATCAAAGTCAAATAGAAGCGGAAATTTATTCGCTAAGGCAATGTGAAGGTCAGTCTGTGGTAGATTTTGCTATGGAAAAGACTATAAAGTGTGAGGAATATATAGAAGGGGTGACGGAAGCGGTAATCTTAAAAATAGTTATCCAACGTTTGAATCCAAGTGTTCAAGATTTTTTGGACAGTCAAAATATTACAAGCAAGGTTACCCTCCTTTAAGCTTTAGCTAAACATGAAAATAGGCATTTCTTCGCTACCCCTTACCCTCACTCAGGTACAAGAAGTTTTATTCCCCCCAGCCAAAATTTTTCGCGTGTTTCAAATCGACATCGTGGACGGCATGATAGTAAAGCCCAACGTTATAGTAACATTAGTGCGCTTACATTAAAAAATGTGCAACTACCTTACGTACACTTTCAAATTGATTTAATTCCCATAACAACTTTACTTGATACCGGCAGCGAAAGGTTGTACATGTCAGAAAAGTACTTCAAATCGCATTATGACATGAAGCGCTTAAACACACATAATAAATTACGAACAATTTTAGCTCAAGGGGACGAATGCCAAATATTAGGCTCATTATTGGCACACATTAGTATACAATCCCAAACAAACAACCTTGTTTTTCATGTAATGCGAAATATGCAACAGGAGATTATCCTAGGGATTGATTTTTGCTATTCGTGTAATGTAGCACTAAATTTCTAGCAGAATTCTATCTCGGTGCAGATGCACCAACAGTCCAAAGAAGCTGTGCTGCCCGTTCCGGTTGACTTGTCGAAAACGGACTTAAAAGAAAACGAAAAAGTTCATTTACAGACTACTTTAAACAAATTTGCCGAGGTATTTTCAGACAAGCCGGGTATTACTCACGTTACAACTCACAAAATTGATACGGGAGACAGTCCCCCAATTCGTGCCCGCCCATATAGGTACGATACAAACAAGCAGAATGTTATAGACATTCATATTGATAAAATGCTTCGCCACAATATTATTTCACCGGTCGATAGTCCGTGGGCAAGTCCGGATGTGTTATGTCGAAAAAAAAGGCAATTTGCCTATTACTGATCCCGAAGCTTGGAGATTTGCAGTTGATTACAGGGGGCTGAATAAAGTAACAAAATTCTCTACATATCCTATGCCAATAATTGAGGATATTCTTCATAGTTTAACGTCATTTAAATACATGACTACTTTAGATTTAACATCCGGGTTTTTCCAAGTACCTATGGCTTCTGAAGACGTTAAAAAACGGCGTTTATAACAAAAAAAGGCACTTTTGCTTTTCGTCGCATGCCCTTTGGACTCAATGGGGCACCTGGCACATTCCAAAAACTTATGGATATAGTGCTCAGGCCTGTTTAAGGAAAGAACGTTGCCGTATACCTCGATGACATAATTATTAAGGGGGAAACTTTAACCGAGCACTTAGCTCTTTTACAGGAAGTGCTCTCTCTGATAAAACAGGCTGGCTTAACAATAAATACAAAAAAGTGTCAGTTCGTCCGCAAAGAACTACCGTATTTAGGATTCAAAATTACGCGTCAGGGCGTTTAAACGGATTCATCTAAAATCGACGCAGTAAAAGCGTTTCAAATGCCACAAACGGGAAAACAACTTTCGTCGTTTCTTGGTCTTTGCTCATATTACCGCACATTTATACCTGCGTTCTCGGAAGTCGCCGAACCGCTTTACAAATTGAGAAAGAAACGAACTAAATTTACGTGGAGTTCCGAAACCCAGAACGCCTTCCAAACATTAAAGCATAAATTGATCCAAGCTCCGGTACTACGCCATCCAGATCACAAGCTACAATTCGTAGTGCAAACGGATGCTTCTAATGTCGGAATCGGCGCTGTACTAATGCAGGAAAACCAACCTATCGCTCTCACTTCGTGAACTTTCAATTCCGCAGAGCGGAAGTATACAACCACTGAAAGGGAATGTTTGGCTATTTTCGTAGCACTCAAAAAATTTCGCTGTTATTTTTCAGAACAGCCGGTTCGGGTTATAACTGACCATGCTGCTTTAACCCGATTATACTCGGGCAAAAGTTTTACGCCCCGTGTCATTCGCTGGGTATTAAATATCCAGGAATACAACTTAATCATTGAGCATCGTCCGGGGAAAGGAAATCTGGTAGCGGATGCTTTAAGCAGAGACTCAGAGAGGGAGTCGATAACCCAATGTGGAATGCTCACTTCTATTGTGCTCGATAACAAAACGCAGTTAAAAGAAGAGCTTCGTAAAGACCTGGAATTCGGAGATATAGTTACATACCTAGAAAACCCCGAACAATTTTCCGGGGTTAATTTGCATGCTATACAGGGTAGAGCACAGAACTATGAACTAGTCGATGATGTCCTTTTTTACAAATCATCTACAAATCGGAATGGTGAAATTCGTCCCGTCATTCCATGTTCAATGAGAACACACATTCTACATACTCTTCACGATTTACCTACAGCTGGCCATATGGGTATTCGAAAAACTTTTTCTAGACTTAATGAGGTGGTTTACTGGCCCCAAATGAAGAAGTGGGTCACCCGGTACGTTCAAAGCTGCGACACTTGTCAGCGTACTAACTACATAAATTACCGCCCCGCGGGATTTTTACAAAGTATCGTGGCCATTTTCCCTAAGGAAATCGTAGGGATAGATTTATTAGGCCCATATCCCCGTAGTGCAAGTGGAAAATACAGGTTCTTACTCGTGATAGTCGACCATTTTTCAAAATGGACCGAAATTATACCCCTGCGTAGAGCCTCAGCCAAAGAAGTTGCTGATGCATTTACACATAATTATGTTTTGCGATATGGTGCCCCTGTAAAAATTATTAGCGATAACGGTGTTCAGTTTGTCAGCGAAGTTTTCACGGACCTGTGTCGCAGGCTTCAAATAAAACATGCAAAAATGGTCACTTATAGACCACAGTCAAATATTGCGGAGCGGGTAAATCGCAATGTAGTTAAAATGATTCGCGCATTTATACAAAACAATCATAAAACATGGGATCAACATATACAGCAGTTTGCGTTTGCATTACGCCGTCCACGAATCGACAGCCAAAACACCTGCCGAAGTTTTTCTAGGCAGAAAGATTATCACCCCTTTAGACAGTCTATTCTTCGTACCGGGGCAAGCGCCTCAATTTCAACTAGCTGATATTCAAGAGATGCTTCGCGAGGTCAAGCAAGTTAATGACCAGATGTGGAAGCAACAGAAGATGTACTACGATAAAAATCGTAGGGAGGAAAAATTTGAAGTTGGGCGATGGGTTTTAAAAGCCACCCACTCACTATCTAACGCCAGTAAAGGCATAGTCGGGAAATTTTGCCCGAAATTTCAAGTTCCGTACCAAATAAAAAAGGTAGCAGGCCCAGTGGTTACTTACAAGAAGGCCAACAGCAATTTTCCGCAAATATAGACCAGATTAAGAGGTATATAAACCGTGCAGACTATCCCCTGTTTTCAAATCAAGTCCAACCAGGTTCACAAGGTTCACAAGATGCTGGACCCTTGGGGGTCACCAACGAAGACGGTCCTCCCCCTACTCACGATTCAGGTTATGACCCGCATGAGGGAAGCAGCTCCGCTCCTGCACAGGTACCCCGGTCAGGAGTTAAAAGAAAGACTCCTATGACTTCTCCATCGTCGGTGCCTGACTCTCAGCCGTTCGAACATCTACGCAAGCGTGGGAAGCAGACGCAAAGGAAACGGAAGATCTCAGCCGCCCAACAAGACCCTCCTCCCAAGAGACCTCCTGTCCATCGTCAAGCCGGACCAGCGCCTCAGGACCAACGACCTGCTGCACGAAGGATGCCCACGCGGTCAACGAACCCCTTTACTAGGACTGCGACCATCAAGAGACGTTCCACGGAATGGACAGATTGGTTCAACGAAGTTGCTGCCTTCATGAACAAGTCTTGTATACATTCTCTTATTCTATCCCACCCCCTTCAATAAAATCGAACCAAACAGGTTTGAGATTCCCCATTGTATATACTGTGTAAACATTTTGAGGGGAAGGGGTGAGCAACTGAAAAAAAAAACGGCATACTGTTTTATAAATTTTTGAAGGCGACATGTAGTGAATAGAAAAAAAATACATACTAACTACAAATAACAACTAACTACTGTACTAACCTCACAAAACATAACACATGTGCATTATGAATTGGGGGAGAGCAGCTACAAACAGTCAAGAAAGGTCATGCTGTGCAATTGTGTTGACACTTTTAACTAAAATAGATTTTCTAGGGAGCAGTTGGCCAGCCCAGTGTCCGCAACTCTGCAAATCCACTGTGTGTTGGTGTCACCTGGACCCTTCGGGGTTAGTTTTGTAAAATGGGAGTGGCGTTTTTCCCCCACACAACGTGTGGAAGGTTTTTTTGGCTCTGCCACTCATTATGTAAAAAGTCGGACCAGCACACGTTTTCAATTAGTTAACTGAAGCCGTTCAGACCTCAGTTACCTAATTTTTTTTTTCGAGGGAGGCCACTGTAAGGTATACATAAGATTCGATTTACAAGAATCGAACTTTTCAGTGAATAAATTAAAGAAGCTGCTTGAGATATGCTAATTTCGGCATACGCGCTTGGTATAAATACCATGCAGCTTGATTAATAGAGAGGTTGTTAAAGTTGATAGATAAGCGAGTTAAGGGAGCTACGAGGTAAGCAGCTCCATGTGTTAACCGGCGCTAGTGCTTAGGGGGCCCAAAGTTTACGTGGCAGAACTGCTGGTTTGACTCTCTAGGTTGTGAGTATTGCAAAGTGTATTTTTATTGAATGCTAATATATATTCCGTACAAATAGTACGTATGCTTATTGCTGTAAAAGCAAATTCTATATGTGCAACGAATTCAATAAACATTGTTTCATGTATAAACTGTGTTTGTATCAAATTCATTTAGAGTGCCACTTCAAATTATATACACCCAAGTCTGGGTAGAAGTGAGCTAAACTCTACAATTCTAATGAGGGTGTCCCAAGTTTCTAATATACTTCCAATGGGTGCCGCAAGCGTAAAAAGGTTGGGAATTTTTGCCTTAGATATTTAAAATTATTAGTAAAGCATACTTAAAATAAATATTTTGTTGTTTCATTTTGTTTGTTACTAAAATATTTCAATAAATGAATAAATAAATAAAATAAGCCATGAAGTTAGTATTTAGTTGAACTTATATTCAACATATTGCTGATATATTCTCCACTTTAATTTGATATTTAAAAAATTGACTAAAAACTAAAATTCTAATGAGGGTGTCGCAAGTTTCTGATCTCCTTCCAATGAGTGCCGCAAACGTAAAAAGGTTGGGAATTCTTGCCTTAGATATTTAAAATTATTAGTAAAGCATACTTAAAATAAATATTTTGTTGTTTTATCTTGTTTGTTACTAAAATCTTTCAATAAATAAATAAATAAAATAAGACATGAAGTTAGTATTTAGTTGAACTAAAATTCAACATATTGCTGACTTTAATATTCTCCACTTTAATTTAATTTAAAAAATTGACTAAAAAACTAAAATTCTAATGAGGGGGTCTCAAGTTTCTAATCTCCTTCCAATGGGTGCCGCAAACGTAAAAAGTTTGGGAATCCTTGCCTTAGATATACAGAATTATGAATATTACATATGTAGGTAACTTTCAAACTTTTTCTTGTAAGAAAACGTATACATAGAAACATAAATTCTGTAATCTCGTTTCGTTCATATACTTAAAAACCGAAAGGAACAGTTTAACATCAAAGAGAATTTCTTAAGAATTAATTGAACGAGCTTTTACAGAAAAGCCATTGCCATCGAAGACATTGCTATATCAGAAAATGATGTCACATTTTTTCCATTTGGACCGGAGCGTTGTCATTTTTAGAACCGCGCTTCCCATAAAAAAGAATGGAACAGAAAAGTGGTTCGAACAGGAAAAAATAACCGACAGGCGGGGACTTGTGGTTCGGCAATCGATTAACGACCGCCACGTAACGACTTCTGACCTTGAAAGCCCCGCTCCGACTATTGAAGGCTTGGGTTATTTTCTTCGATGAAAAGTGCTTTCCATTTTGATAAGTAGAGCGGGCAGCGGCACCACAGGACACGACCATTTCGTGTCGCGCTTTTTTCATTAGTGTCGTCGCTTGATATTTTTTCAGTAATTGCTAATATCCCCCCGAAAATTCAGGCGAATAATAAACGCGTTCAGATCAACTCAAACGTGGAAAATGATGAGTTCAGGAGGAATGTAAACTTTGGGGGGGGGGGGGACGATTAATTTACCCAAGCGATGAAAATCCAATTACTGGAATTCAATTATTTAACAGGAATAAAATACTGCCGATGTGGATACTCTTTAGCGAATTTTCAAAATTAACAAATGAAAACCTTTTAACCCTTCAACGGGCGCGCCAATTTTTGGGAACACCAGCAGGCGCGCGTGGCACAAAGTGCAACGTCCCTTTCAACCTTGATTATTCCTTTTGCAATAACCTTTTCTTTTGAAATTGAAAATAATGATTCTGAGTTTTATGACAAGATATAAAATGTTGATAATATTGAGAAATATTTATAATTAATAGCCAAAGAATGCAGATAGAATCGCCTTATTTCAAAACTGTCCGGTTTGTTGGATCTAAGGACAACTTGCGAATTAATTCCTATTATGTCCAAAAATCTAAAAAGCAATGAGATTG
This sequence comes from Dolomedes plantarius, assembly GCA_907164885.2. Taxonomy (NCBI): domain Eukaryota; kingdom Metazoa; phylum Arthropoda; class Arachnida; order Araneae; family Dolomedidae; genus Dolomedes; species Dolomedes plantarius. The sequence continues at coordinate 89,261,812 of OU015495.1, forward strand.
TCCATCTTTGTGATATTCGGGATACCGTGTAATAGCTGCACATTGGATCGACTACATAAACTCCTGCTTTTGTCGGATTGTAATCCAGTATAATTGCTGGTTTATCACGGTTAAATCACGGCTAACAAATGAATGGAAAGGAATACATGGATCAGAAAATCAGACCTGCATTAGAAAGGGTGTAGTTGTAAATAGAAACTGCTTAAAACATTCAAACCTTACATGTAAAAACAAACCATTCAAAATTACGAAAATGTTGCACTTTATACACGGGCGCGCCCGCTGCAGGGTTAAAGGTAACGAAGATTTGCAAGAACTAACGGATATTTTGACTAAATATTTTTTAACTAAATATTTGGCAGCAATTAATAATATTGCCTATTATATTTTCAATAATACAACATCAAGTTTATCTATGTGCAGCGGGGGAGTTATTCCCTGAGTCCCCCCCCCCTTAACCTTAAACACAAATCGGCCAACATCTATTCAATCATAAGTTCTTTAAGATGTTCTTACCGGTGAAAATAAGAAAAACAGGTATTTTCATAAGTGAAGATAATCTATTTTTACATCCCTACAAGACGTTGGGAGGGGGAAGAGCATAAGATTATCCGCGATTGACCTGTATACCTGGGACCAGCCTATAACTTGAAGCCCAGTATGAATCTTTACCCCGTTCCCGACATCATCTCTCGATATCCCTGGGCATTTTTACCATGTTTTTATTAACTCGCTTTCTTGTTTCTTGTTTGTGTGTTTGTCCAGTACAAATCTTGCAATCGATTTTTAACTAACTTCCCGACTAGCTAGACATTTGAAACTTTTAGAATAGCTCAGAACACGATGACAATGTATTATTTTAATACTTTTAGCCATCTTTAAGCAGAATTAAATTCACTTTCCGTTATTTTCAGTTAATTTTGTTTTGTAGACTGATGCAGCCATCTATTGGCCGGGACGGGAACGAAAAGCTAAACGCAAGTTAACTTCAAATTAACTTCATTTTCTTTCAAGTTGATGGGATGATTCATCAAAAAAATTTTAAAAAAGTATTTATTAATACATAGAATTGTCAAGTTTACATGATTCAAAACAAAATTTAAAAACATGGTATATAAAAAGTTCTTTTTATCTTGTAATTACTACAGACTTTATTTATTACCGTCATTTACCCGTCCAAGAAAAAAGAATCAGAGATCTCACCGGTTTTAGATGCAAAACGTCAAGTTCAAAATTGAAGAAAATTTCCCAGTCTAGTAAAGTCAATAGTGAGAGAAAAACTCCTAACGCATTAATAAACTTTTTGTGTATAGGGTGTGCAATTTTTGAACAATATATTTTACATTTAGTAACGATAATTAGATGGTTGCGGAGAGTCCCTATAGAGTAGGGGTCTTCAACCTTTTCCGATCGCGGGCCGCACCAATAAATTCGCAAAGTTCCACGGGCCACACATCTGTGAAATAAATAGTATAAGCAAAGGAAAACATGTATTATTTGCAAACGAACTTCGGCCTTTGAGATGATTGCTTGATTTGCTTTTTAATAGCATGATGGTGAAGATTACTTCCTTCAAAACACGTCACTGAAGTTTTGTTTGTACGGTGTGTTTTAAAAAGTACTTTGTACCTTTTATAATCATTATTAATTTAAAAAAATGTTTTTATTCATTATTTTCTACAAACAACAAAAAATGGGAGTTGAGAATCAATGTAGTTTGTACATTATAATGCATGAAACAGAATGAATACAGGAAGACGAGACGCAGGTTCTAGAAGGAAAGAGCCTATGTGCCGTAGGCTACTTTTCTCCATGCATTCTTGATCTTTTAGGTGTGAGAGAATTAGCCGTTCTACGGTTTTTTTCAAATTTACAGGGGAATTTTTTTAAACTGACACTACTCAGAGCCATCTGTAGCGTGATCTATCAGCCGGAATTCCACCAAAATTGATAGCGGGACTAAGGACGACATGGGAAAGAGTTTCCATGAAAAAAAAAATATATATATAAATATATATATATATATATATATATATATATATATATATATATATATATATATATATATATATATATATATATATATATATATATATATATACATAAAGTCTCTGATAGGGGACGATATGGCACTGTTGTTATCAGCGCACCCGAGAATTTGCATAAAAGGCAAGTAAAACATCAAAATGCAAATTCATGACAACGTAGTCGATAGCAGCGCCAGTATTTTGGACTATAAAGATCGGTGCGGAATCTGTTGCACCTTCGCTTTACGGAAGAAAGGGTCATCAGTCGCTTTTTGCCACTGGCATGGCCACCTCGCTTCCCGGACATAAACCACGTGACATCTTTTTGTAGGGTAATTTAAAGGTGTATCTTGGTGGAGTCTCGAACTTGACGGCCCTAAAGGACAACATATCCCGGACTTCAATGAACATTCCTGATAACATGTTAAGCTTCGCCGTTGAGAACGTAGTGTACAGGATACAATGTGTCGTCCACTAGGATTGTGGCCACATTGAAGAAGGGAGAAGTGAATTTGCTGCATAAAGTGGAGTTGCAGGGAAATTTCTTTGTTATTCATTTGTCTGCTTACAACTTTTTCGGTATTCATCCCTTATCTATATAGCCCGAAATACTGGAGCTTATGTCGACTACATAGTCGTGAATGTGTATTTTGATGTTTTACTTGGCCTTTTATGCAAATTCTCGGGTGCGCTGACAATAACATAGCCATATCTTCCCCTATCGGCGACTTTTGGAACTTTTTTTTCACGGAAACTCTTTCCCCTGTCATTCTTAGCCTCCCTATGAATTTTGATGGATTCCGACTGACAGATCGTGCTACAGATGGCTCTGAGTAGTGTCAGTTTTAAAAAAATTACCCTGTATATCACTTTCGTTTTGCATGATCGATATGTTTCAGCGGCCCACTGAGATACAGTCGGCAGGCCATGGGCTGAAGACCCCTACTATAGAGAAACCTAAAAAAACACGGACGAAAGACGACAATATGTTTAAATTTATCATTTGTTTTTCCCAGTCATTTAAATTTACCCAAACATAAAACAAATAAGACATAACTTACATATTCGTAGTTGCGTGACTGTGCTTTTTTGAAATGCGAGTATGTTTTTAAATTTTTGCTCTATTCTTTACTTTCTGACGTAAGAAATAACTATCTTTTACGTTAACTCTTATTTTAGGGAAGATAGCGTGTCTCATAACTGGCAGTGAAAACACGGGTATTACAGTGCTTAAAAAATGCATGAATTAGTATTTAGTACAGCATAGGTACAATCGAACCCCGTTATAATGAACTTCAAGGGACCAACAGTTTTGTTCGCTTTATACGGTGGTTCGCTATATTCGAACCGTTAAGAAAAATGCTACAGTTCACAAAATTTGTAACTCATTAGTTGCAAAGTGTATTCAATAATGATGTATTAAAAAATGATAAAATCTATTAAAGATGATAATTAATGAATTAAATCGATTAAAATAGATTACATTAAACTGACACAATACTAATTAAATTACAGTTGAACCCCGTTATAGCGAACCCGGTATATAACGAACTCACGGATATAATGAACGAAAATTATGGTCCCGCCGTTTTCCTATTGCACGTAATTTAATTAGCATTGTGTCAGTTTAATGTAATCGATTTTTATCAATTTAATTCATTAATGATCATCTTTAATAGATTTTGTCATTTTTTAATACATCATTATTGAATACACATTGCAACTAATGAGTTATACATTCTGTGAACTCTAGCACTGTTCTTAACAGTTCGGATATAGCGAAGCACCTGATAAAGCGAACAAAACCTTTGGTCCCTTGAAGTTCGTTATAACGGGGTTCGACTGTACGTACAATAGGAAAAAGGCGGGACCATAATTTTCGTTCTTTATGGGGGTCCAGGACACAAAATTGTTCTAATTTTCAAAAAAAGTTTTATTGCATTAAAAATTTCTGTGTTCTTTTATGCTTAAAATGACGTTTAAATCATGTTTGTATCTTAATTAGAACAGGCTAAATTATAATTTTGTTTTGCAACATTCTAATAGTAGCCAAAGGTTGTTTAAACCTGTAAGTGCGTTTTTCTGCATAATGGGTTTTTTCCCCCATTTCTCGTCTTTAAATTGTTATAAGTCAAGAACCGTTAAAGATAAATGGTTGAAACTTGGAGCATGTCTTTATCAACTATTTTACTTTAATTGTGATTCAGCAAATTTGAAAAAAATATTTCCTTTTGAAAATATGATTTTTTAAAAATATGTTACATAATTTTTTTTGTAGTTTTCCATATAAATATTTTTAATTATTTTTAAAATTAATATTTTAAAAAATGCTGAATCAAAATTAAAATTTATATATTTCTGTTTAATTTAATGAAAAAGAATTTAAATTCGACAAATAATACTTCGAGTTATAAAAATTTTAAATGACCCCGCTTTTTCTAAAATTTTAAAATTTAAAAAAATTTTAAAAACATTTTGAGAAGTTTTATGAAGTGATTTTGTTTACAAATTATATGTTTAACCATCACAAAAAAATTCAAAATTTTAACAATAAATAATTTTTTTTTTTTAAATGTGTCCCGAACCCCCTTAAATCCGTGAGTTCGTTATATATCGGGTTCACTATAGCGGGGTTCGACTGCATTAAAAAAGGGGAACTGTCATCTTTTTTTTAATATCAAGACGTAAATCATTGTCATATAACGATCTCGAGAGAAACTTAGGTCAATTTTTGTTTTAGTTGGGAAAAAAGATCTCTTTAAATCCGTTAAATTGAAACGCTTTCTCCATTATTTCGAACAACTTGTCATGTTTTCCTCTGGAAAACAAGTCACGGACACGTTCTCAGAGAGAAAGCTGCGTAATAATTGGTCCAGATAAGGGAAGTGGTAGAGAAAAAATGGATTTTAAAAATATAATGATAAATCTAAAGAGATATACCCCACTTGAGGGAAACTCCAGTCCCCTGGTTGTTTTACATTGATGATTCACGTTAAAAGAAACAGTCGAACCCCGTTATAACGAAGTTCAAGGGACCAAAAGTTTTGTTCGCTTTATCCGGTTGTTCGCTATATACGAACCATTAAGAAAAATGCTACAGTTCCCAAAATGTATATCTCATTAGATTGCAATGTGTATTCAATAATGATGTATTAAAAAAATGATAAAAATCTATTAAAAATGATCATTTATGAATTAAATCGACTAAAATCGGTTACATTAAACTGACACAATACTAATTAAATTACGTACAATAGGAAAACAGCGGGACCAAAATTTTCGTTCCTTATATCCGTGAGTTCGTTATATACCGGGTTCGCTATAACAGTGTTCGACTGTAGTAAAAATATTTAGATGTTAATCCTCTATCTAGTGTATGAATGTAGATTTTTTATATACTTTACTTATCAACTTTTTTGTTCTAGACAAGCTCTTCACGCGAGAAATATACTTTTTGTTGAACACAAATCATTTCTCAATTATAACGTCAAAGATGCTTTAACAGCAAACTGTGTTTGTTACAGCAAACTGTGTATATGTATTACTATTATGTTATATTTGGTTTGAATGGATAGTTGGTTGGTTGAGAGCGATGTGGTCTTTTTTTGGGGGGGGGAGGGAGGGGGGCTACACGAGGGTTTCATCGGATGACTTTCTAAGTCAGATGTTACATACGCTAATATGAGTGAATAAGATTTTCTGCATAAAGGCTCATTGACAGCATGTATATTGTAATATTATGGCCCTGCATTTTCCTTGCACCATATTGCATAATACTCTCGAAGCCTTATAAAACCTTTGCGGAAAGAAAATGCATTCCCTCGATCATTTTGACGTGGGATTACGTTCCTCCATAACGGTCCTCCGGAAAGCAACATTTCAGACGCTAAAACCGTCCGTTGTCGCGAGTTATAATTTTGGCAGCAAGCCAAACTCAGTCTGTATCGCTTGGGCAAGCAGTAAACAGTTAAACAGAAAAGTACCAAAATGCGTCAAAATTTTGACATTATTTATATATATATATATATAGAGAGAGAGAGAGAGAGATAGATAGATAGATAGATAAATAGATACATATATACATAACACATATGTAACGTGGATTTTATCGTTACAGTTTTCTTATTAATTGCACTTAATTTAAATTTCGAATAATTATTAATTTAAAGGATGTAATCACCTTAATGTTTGTAATGTTAATATTAATCTTAGGATCTTTCGCTATAAGCATTTTAGCGTAATTCATGTATAGCCCCTTTTTTTACGTGGGAGGTCTAAAATGGTATGTCTTTACTCTAGTACTATCTATTGATAGCATCCGCTATTTTGTTCAGCAATGTATTTTTTTCCAAGAACCCAATTTAAAAGTAGTTTCGTTTATTTGAAACTGCAATTTACCCGTACATATAATTGGATGTTTTATGGCTTGTTGCCGACCTGTTAAAAAGGACCGGACGTTTTCCATCTAGGGGGTCGTAGAAATTGCTTTTTATTGACGTTAGGTACAATGCCGCTGACATTCCGTATCTATTTCCCAGACTTTAATCTACGACATCTGTTGGCGACGCCAACCATCCCCGTGAGAAAATTCTTAAAAGGTTCTCCTCTTGGGCTCGAGAGAGTTTCGCCAATCATATTCGGCGCCGCTTCACGTCACTCTTGGCTAAGTCCAATCAGCGGCCGTCCCACTCTTTTCACTCCTACTTGGCTTTTTTTTGGCGGTGAATCGACGTTTTTCTAGTTACGAAGGTTTGTTCTTTTCAGCGTTTACCGATAGGTTCCGGTACTACTCGTCGCGGCACACCGGTAGGCTCTCCTCGTATTTGGCGATACTTTAGTTTAAGTTAAGTTAATACAACCCTAGCGTGTGTTGCGCTTTGTCCAGAATGAAAAGAGATTACTCAGTCAGATTTATATAAAGCTACATTTTTTGATAGCTAGCTGCTTCCTTTTTTTGTGCTTAAGCACCCCTTTCAGTTCGGCTTGCCGACTGTGGGGGGAGCTAATCTTCTTGATATTTTTGCTCTCATTTTTCATTACTACTGTTAGCTTTGACCTGAGTGGTCATCATGTGTTGAGCTCATGTTAACTGGAGCTTTTCATCGCCCATGTATATAGCTTATTATAGCCCTTGTATTTTTGTATTCAAGACATTTAGTCAACGATCGTTGCTATAATAAATAAGTTTTTTTTTCGTAACCAAGTCTAGTTTTTTTTTATGTACTACTACTAGAAAGTTGACAGTGGAGAATCTGGGTATATGCGGTAAATATACACCACTACGCTTCGACGATCCGGTCTGTATGCATTCGCTTACCGAATTGTTTCTTCAAGTTCACTACATGTTCTTACTTCCGATCTCCAGCTTTTCAGCGTCGTAGAACTGTATCGTACCTTCCATTCTGCCGAATAGCGAATGAGAACTTTCTTAGTCCCAAGAACTGTTCCTGAATTCGTACTCACTACCTTCTTTTTTTTTAAAGTACTCTTGTACAGAACAATTTAGTAGTACTTTCTCATGTGCTGAGCTCTCCTTGGACGTGTCTTCAATTCTTCAGTACAGAACTTTTAATTGTACTAACCAGGTAGTCTTCCCTCAGCTCAGACAGCGTTATAGACACTAAGACTGTTAAGACTGTGTAACAAGTTAATTTAATTTAAGTATCCACGCCACAAAAGCGTGCCGAATTCATTAATCCTCGGTAGCCAAAATACCTTTGTACAACATACATACAAATATACATACAAAAGTGGTAAGCAACGATAAGTAATCCTACCTCAATAACCCGCAGTAGTTTCGTTAGAAGAGACTACCTGAAATTTTTTTAAAGTATTTTTACTCTAACAAGTTGATATAAGACAAATTTTTCGTCAATTTTGAAAACTCTTGATAATATTACAATGTCTCCAGTATCTCTGTGTAAATTTTGAGCTGGTCAGAAGTAAAAATCTTTGAAACTCAGTGGGAAATAAATGCTCATTGTGTACACATGTGTTTCCTTTTTCCTTTGTTTAGTATTTCTTAATATGTTATTTTTTCATCACTATGAAAAAAAAATCCGCAGCTTGGTATGTGTTTTCAATTCGTCGTGTACAAAAAGCTCATTAACATTCAAGTAAATCTAATAATGTACTTCCATTTACGTAAGTACTACAATTTAAGCTACGAAACAGTGCAACATTTGCGTGTGAGATTGCAATATCATGGTAAGTAGTATTTGCGATCTAATACAATTATTTCCCAAAACTGTAACTTCTCATTGCTGTTCTCAGTAGCATTAATTTCGTGAAAATTATGTGCAGCCAGAAACTGTCGTAATTATCAAATAGGGATCTTTTATTATTGTTGCAAGTCACGCAGATCTAATGTACTTTAACATACTCGTGCATTTAAGTAAAATCCTTTATAGAGAATTCAAAGTCACTCTCCCCTTGCTGAAGTTCTTAAATATAAAGCTGCTGCTAATAGAAAGATTATACACACCCTCAAGATGCTTTCTTGCTACAAAACGCAGTTATTTCAATATAGTAAAAATTCTCTATGGTATCCAGTCATTGTGAAAAATAGTGGCCATTTTGAGGGGTGGCCATGGAAGAGGGGTTCCTTAAAGAGAAAATTAAAATTGTATTATAAATCATGGAAAATTAGATCTTATATCAGTTTAAACTAAGTGCCTATACCTAAAATGTCTCTGCAACGTACACGTAAAAAACATTTTAAATACAAACACACAAAGATGCACACACACACATACACATATACAGTGAGACAATTATTGAGCTATATGAAAAAAACTTAATAACTTTTGAACCATTGGCGAGATTCAGAGAAAACTTGGCGGTTGAATACAGGGCATGTTGGGATTTTTTTTAGCATGCGCACTCGTATTGTTGTTGTTCATTTTTCATTGAAAATGTCGAAATGCAGTGTTTGTGAGCGTATATCCATCGTCAAGGCATACTATTCGAGCAAAAATTATTGCAGAATTTTGCTCTTCGTCTGCGCCACATCATAGCCATTGATGGCAATCATATCAAACATGAGTAAATCCGATTATCTATAGTTAATTTTCAAATTTGAATAAAATTTTTGAACTCTGTAGCTTTTTAAAATTTGATTTTTTATTTCATATCTCAATAATTGTCACCCTGTATATAGCTATATATATATATATATATATATTTATATACATTAATTTAGATATAAAAAAATATATATATATATATATATATATATATATATATATATATATATATATATATATATATATTAATGATTCTAAAAAGTGGCCGTCAAAAAGAGGTTTCTTTCATAGCATTGGTTCTATGGAGACTTTAATCAGTTCTGATCAAAATAAGGTCGTTTAGAGGGGTGGCCGGTTAGAAAAGTTTCACTGTACTTGTCATAGGGATATGGCAATAGTGTCAAGGCCAAAAGTAGAAGAGGGTAGAAAGTTTATTTTCCGTAATAAAATGGACCATACACAGGAGATTCCATCCCCGGACCAAGTTGTAAAAGGGTCCAGATCCGTGGGACCGATAAAACAGGGGTCATGAGGATAGCTACGCCCCTAACTAGGAATTGTCACCAAAGAATTTATAATTAAAAACCCAAGCGAATGATGGCGTGTGGATGTTGTAAAAAGGGAATGGAGACACCAATGAGATTCCAAAGTGGGCGGAACGAAAAATTAAGTAAGGGAAGAAATATTGAGTAAAAGAGGAGAGAAGGAGTCTGCTTTCATAGATAGAAATGAATTGACCGTTGATAGAGATGGAATGAGGCTGGTGTTACTACATGAACCAAATATAAGCGAAGTTAGTCGGAGAGTTCGGCGTAGCGAAGGATGGCTGTTTACACGAAATAGCAAATATAGAAAAGTATTGAACATGATGCTGAGAGCTGAGATGAGAGGTGATAGTGCCATTTAAAGTAGAAGAGATCGATGAAGAGAGCGAAGCGTCAACCCGAGACGATGCCCCAGCAATCAACTTAAGCCCTGCGATCCCACCCTTGAGATGTCAAAGACCACGATACTACTGCCAGATGAATGATTTGCGACAGTGACCGACGAAACATCAAACGGAGGTATTGTCTGTTATTTCCAAATTTGTTCCCAATTATTTCCCAAAGCCATGCTGCCTTGTCCTAAGTCATGGATGATAACTCGGGTATTGATAGATATTGACATAATACTAAATAATAATTAAGTAGGACGATAGTGCGCAGCCTATAGTAGAATGATGACAATTATTGATTAAGTGTATTAAATACTAGCCGGGCTTCGCCTAGCTACGCTCGAGCCATCCGTCCACCAGATGAAGTTTGAATAAAGTTTGAAAAATTTTACGCATGATTAAAAATTTCAGTGATTTGCGCTGTGAAAGATTCACGCTTTATTTACGGATATTTATCGGATAGCGGTGGAGACTGCTTTTAGAATTAAAATATCTGTAAAACTATTAAAGTAACAGAATAACTGTAAGCAGAAAACATTATCAGTGTTCTTCACCCGGCTATTCTCGGGCCCCACAAGAGTCAATTTTCATTCCCGTCGCTGCCGACAGATGGCTGCACCATACTGGAGAGATGGGTGATTTGATTTGATTCTCAGCGGTGGAGTGCTTTTAGAATTAAAATATCTGTAAAACTATTAAAGTAAAGGAATAACTGTAAGCAGAAAAAATTATCAGTTTTCAAAGCTCTTTCCAAATATGTAACATTTATGTAATTTCAAGAGGAAAAAATACACTGATTTTCGACGAAAATGTCGGTCATGTTTTCAAAGGATGAATGATCTCAGGAAACGTGATTGTCACGTGATCCGACGGACTCCACGACATTTACCTCTGTTACTTTATTTATATAGACAAGGTGCGCCCATAAAGTAACCGGACATTTTTTTATAAATAAGAAAAATATTACTCACCTTCAATTAAATTTATCTCCTTCAAAATAATCGCCAAAGGAGTCTATACAATTTTTCCGACGTTTCTTCAAGTCATCAAACCACTATTTACAGGCGTTGGAAATCACCGTTCGCAAAATACGCGTAACATTTGATTTAATATCCGAGACGTTTTCAAATCTCTGTCCTTTCATGGATTTTGCATTTTTTGATTACAAAGGACTTATTCACCTTGAATTTGTTCCTGAAAATCAAACAATTAATCAGTATTTTTACAAGGAGGTGCTTTTTCGATTAAGAAACAGGATAAGGCGAGTTAGGAAGGAACTGTTTGATTCTGGGCAATGGTTTCTTTTACACGATAATGCTAGGTCCCATACAGCAATTTCTGTACAACAATATCATGCTAAGCATTCTATTAAAGTGATAAATCACCCACCATATTCTCCCGACTTATCGCCAGCTGATTTTTTCCTTTTTCCTTTTTCCGAAGCTTAAGATTGCCATGAAAGGACAGAGATTTGAAAACGACTCGGATATTAAATCAAATGTTACGCGTATTTTACGAACGGTTAGTTCCGACGCCTATAAACAGTGTTTCCATTACTTGAAGAAACGTTGGAAAAATTGTATAGACTCCTGTAGCGATTATTTTGAGGGAGATAAATCTATTTGAAGGTGAGTAATATTTTTTTTTTATAAAAAAATTATCTAGTTACTTTATGGGAGTGCCTTGTATATGCAGTGGAAGAATAATTAGTAATTAAATGAATGTGCAAAATATATTTAAAGTGTGATGATTATCTTGATTATGAGTGTATATATATATATATATATATATATATATATATATATATATGTTTAATGTTCAATAAATCAATTTGTTAATTAAACTCAGAGTGAAAGTGTGATTGTCACAACGAATAAATCAATGTATTACCACGATACGAAAAGGGGATGTTCTTGATTATACGGAAGATATTGATATACGTCATATTAACATTAATAATTAATTAATTAATAAGAAGTCTTTCTTCCTAATAATAAAGGTCAATGTCCCCGTCACAGTACTCTTAGATTCAGCCAAAGATTAGGCAACTTTTCATAACTAATGGTTAGCTCGTCAAAAATGACATGTTAATTTAAATTTTTATCAATTTACATCTGCAAAGTCGATATTATTTGTATACTTAAGAGCTTCTCTAATTTCTATTATTTAAATTAAGACATTTTAATTATTTAAAATTTAAAATAATAATCGGAGGGTGATAAAATTTATATCACGAGAAAGATCATAAAAATTTCTTTAAACGAAATCTTTTTCTAATCTTTACCTCTATTTTCCGATTTTTGGTGAATTTTCAAAGATTAATTGTTAGAATTTAATTTATTAAATGCTGATCACGTGGTTTCTTTCTTTTTGATACTTTAAATTAATTTATCGTCACATACATAACAACGATATAAATTGACAAAATAATTTTTTTTTCTTTCTAATGCGGCAGACGATTGGACTTTATCCAATTCTTCTACATTATTTTGTCTATAAAAATATCCGTTACGATTTTTTATATTTTTTTGCATTAATTGTATACATTGACCATTGTATTTAATTTGAATGTACTCCGTAGCGAAGTACGAGTTTTTACATATCACTATGCATGCGTCGAGGTTGCAACTTTCCAAAAATACTAAATATGACATTATTGCAATATCTGGTTAAAATATATATATTATATGGTTAAAATATAGATAAAGATATTAAAAAAATAATATAATGAAAAACTGTTTTACTGTGAAAAAGATTCTCTGATTCAATTTTTCTTAAATTAACGGCGATGAATGAATCACAGTGAATGAATGACTCTCTCATGTTTACATTTTCAAGTTCTGTGTATATAAAATGAATACATCTTATTAATTTAAATGAAGCACTATGATAACTCGAAAGGTGGCGGAAAAGAGATAATTTTCTAATGAATATAAATATCACATCGAAAATGCGTTACAATGAAAGGATATTTTATGCTGAGAAAAGTTTTAAACGTTGGCGAGCTGTTTTGAAATTGTCATAACCGTGTATTACAGCCGTCTAAAAATCGAAATAAAGTTGATTTGTGTCTATATTACGTTGTTTCTAATAAATTATTTGCGTTTAGATAGCAAATAATCTTTTTTAACTTTACTTTTAACTTGTTAAGCCTAATTCATAAAATAAAATAGATGCCATAGGCTCATAAATTTATGAGGCGGTCGCTCCGGAAGCGTTCCAGAGGTACAGAACTGGGCTATTATTAGGATAGATTGAAGCAGTCAAAAATTTTCTTTGCCCTCTTTTTGTTCATTGTACAATCGTACAGTTTCAGTATTATACACCGATCAGTATTATACACTGATCTAAAATGTTACTATATATTTTACCTTAATACACATGTCAAAAGTACTGCACTTGGTTTTAACTTTAAGAAGAAATTGTTTTAGAAAAACTATAACTATTGAAAGCCAGTAAGAAATGCTATTCTAGTAAAAAATAGAATCCTTTTTTAATATTTTACAACATTGACCCAAACGCTCTATCTGCAGAAACAAAGTTATGGTCAATGGAACATTTTTGTCTCGAAATCGATAAGGACATTTTCTTCGGAGGAAGAATAGCACAGTCGGGATAGATAATGTTTCCCCATGTCATTTGCAAAATGTCTCCCGTTTCAAATAAACTCAGTGTAAATAAAAAGAGTGGACAAAAGACATATCCTAACACTGTTCCCTTGTATAGTCATTACACTATGGATATAGACTGTAATCTTCACCATATTTTAGAATAAATTGTATGTATGCTTCTCAGCTTGAAAGTGGTGTTTGAAGCACAATATTAGAGAAAGCAAATTTCTAGAAAGTGAAGAAAGAGTATTTCATACAATATTCTGTTTCATTTATTTAAACTAAATTTTTCGTCTTTATACACTGCTGGCCACCCAAATTGCAACACCAAGAAAGACAAGAGATATCACAACAAAATTTATTTTGTAGATAACATGTTGACCAAGTATCAAATGATTAAATTTATAGACTTCTGTGAAGTGTGGTTCCTGCCAAAATCAGTATCCAGAGTAGCCGCCATTGTTGGAGATCACCGCTGCCACACGCCTCGGCATTGATTCAAAGAGACTTTGGATGAGTTCTTGGGGTACAGCAGACCAAGCAGCTTCCACACGTTGCCAAAGTTGATCTGCTGTGGCAGCTGGGGATGGAATCTGGGTCAATCGTAGAGCAACCATGGACCACATGTTTTCTATCGGCGAAAGATCAGGAGAGCGAGGTGGCCAGGGAAGCAATTCAATCTGGCGATTGACGAAGAACCGTTGGACAATGCGTGCCACGTGTGGTCGCGCTTTATCCTGTTGAAATATGGCTGTGGACAAGCCCTGAAGGTAAGGAAGGACAACTGGCTCCAACACCTCGGAGATGTAGCGCTGGCTGTTTAAAGTACTGGCAATGCGTACTAGAGGTGTGCGAGAGTGATATCCAATACCGCCCCATACCATAATACCCGGTGCAGGACCAGTGTCATTTATTCTTCCAGGACCAGTGTCGTGCATAACGCAGCTGTTCAGCATCCTCTCTTCACGGTGTCTCCAGACTCGAATGCGACCATCGTGGTGTTGCAGACAGAAGCATGACTCGTCATTAAAGACAATTTCATTCCATTCTGCCGTCCACATCCTTCTGTCATCGCACCATTGGCGGCGGAGACGTCTGTGGTTCTGCGTCAAGAGTAGACAAAGCAATGGACGTCTTGCGGACAGACCACTCTGCTGTAAACGGCGTCGAATGGTACGCGCAGACACTGGATGATGCGTTACAGACTGCATGTGCTGTGCTATGGTTCGTGATGTGACTGAGCGATCCGTCACTGCCATGCGCACAATTTGCCTGTCATGACGTGAAGTGGTGCGCTGAGGTGGATGCGATCGAACACGCCGGTCCGTCGTACCCTCCTGCATCCAACGATCACATATCCGCATTACAGTTGTTTGGTTTCGTCCAACACGGCTACCGATTTCCCTGAAAGATAATCCACAATCTCGGTAGGCCACTATCCTTCCTCTGTCGAACTCGGATACTTGATCAAAAGATGATAGCTGTTTTCGACGAGGCATAATTGATCGTTTTTTTTAAAAAAAACCACAAGAAAAACACAATTGCCGAACTTGAAATCGTCGAAATCTCCAAGCCTTAAATAGCGCTTTGAAGTGGCGCCACAGGTGCGCGTGATGTGCGTCTGCGCTGAAATTCTAATCATTTGCATATCTCACCTCTGCTAATTCATGTTTTAAATTTCATGTTATTTGCATGTTTCCTTCAGGGTGTTGCATTTACAGTGTCCAGCAGTGTATATATATATATATATATATATATATATATATATATATATATATATATATATATATATATATATATAAATATATATATATATATACACTCAAAATGAATTTTTGTCCTATTTTAGATTCAGGCGCATAATATTTGCATTGAATATGACACCAGTAATATTCAATGTGAAATTTTGAATTTACGTATATAAATAAATTGCTATACATCAGCGAAAATGATGTACAATATGATCAAAGTATTTTTTCAGTATTTTGCAAACCGTACAATAATAGCATTTGATTAGGCTGTAAAAATGTATGGTGGTCCCAAGTAACGCCAATTTAAAAATACGAATTTAAAAATACGTAGTTTGATTCTCAATGTAAATGACTAAGAATATTTTTAAAGTTACGATGTAATTATAATTATTTTACTTAAGACTTTGTGATATCTGTAATTAACAAAGAAATCCCATTAGCAAATCGCCAGGAGATGGCCGAATGGCTAGGGCGCTGGCGTTCGGTTCAGATCCATCGGGTTCGAGTCCCACTGTTGGTATGGATGTTTGTAGCCGTTCGGAATCGGCTTTAAACTGTAGGTCCCGGTCTAATTAGCCCTCGCGTAGCAAAAAGTTGACCGTAGCGCTCCAAACCAAACCACACCCAATATCAAATAAATAAAATTTTCTGAACTATGAAATAAGATATATGCTTAAAATAAATAAGGGCCCTTAACATCAACACTTCCCTTGTTGAATTTATTCCAACTCTAAACAATAATGAGAATTTTAAGATTTCTTCCATATTAAGCAGGGTGTTTCAAATGTTACTACAAATTCACTGAAAGTTTTGTAACACAAAAGCTACATTTTTCAAGCTTTTGTAGACAAACTGTCCAATTACTTCAAATCTTATTAATAACTTAACTAAACAACAAGTTTTAAATACCTACCAAGTTTACCAAGTTTTTTTAAGCTTGTACTGTCAGTAATACGTTTAAAGTATCTACAGTATAATGATTTGTTGGAATTTTTAAAACAGGCGTAAGTTATAACTAAGAGTTTTATATTACAGAAGCACAAGTTATAATGAATGAGATACTCCTGCAATACTAACGGTCTGATATCAGAACTATGTGAATTTCAAGAAAGTAAGCATTCAGTTCAGATAAATTCAAAGAACCATCGTATTTTCTCACTTGCAAAATTCTATGTATTAAATTTTTCTTCATGCAATCCCTTGGGAAACGAAAAGACATGCACAGATTAATAAAATCTATAATCTATACAGAAACGTTGTTTAGGAAGTTTTTATCTCTAAAAACCCAAGGGGTGTTCTTTTCACTGATGAATCCAGGTTCAGTCCACAAAGTGATTCTCAAGGAATCTTCATCTGGAGACAGCCTGGGACCCGATAACATCCCTCCAACATAAAGCTAAGTGTCCACTTGTGACAAAACAGTCTCCACAGTAGTCTTGACAATAGACTCACAAATGGATAGGGGCCTGAGAAAAGTCTCGGGCCAAGCAGGTGCAAGTATCAGAGATTGCAGCTGACACAAGTGGACATGCTCATTCCTGCTCTCGTGACTTAGTCTCTAGTCTTCCGCCGTTGTTGGAAGATTTTTGTCAGAGCTGAGACTCGATTTCCTTCTTTATTTAATTTTTATTTTTATTTCGCAATAAATCGGTAAATAATTTATCAAAATGAGTGAAAAGAAGGTTGTACCAGATAAAAGAGAGCAGACTCATGATGAAGTGTTGAAGTTAATCCATCTTTATGGGGAATAGGAGTTTTTATGGAACATAAAACATAAATTATACAGGAATAGTGAAAAAAAATGAGCATGTTCGAAGAATTTGCAGCAAAATTTAAAAACTGTGATTTAATATTTCCTAAATAATCAACCTATGGAATCGACCAAAAAATTATTTAATAAGCCGTACGAAAGATTGTTCAATACGCTGTAACTTCGGTAATACTGGTCGTATAGAGATGGGATTTTTTTTTATTTTGTAGATCTCAATTTCTTCTTTAAAACGATATAAAATTCATTACTGTTGAAGGGAAAAAAAGTCGAGAAAAAAATTAATCTTTCTCTTGATAAAAATGTCGTAAGTATTATCACAAATTTTGTATTGTATTGTAATGTTTTGTTAAATAAACAGAATTATTCAATTATTTAATTAATTACAACTGATTTTATAAAACACCTCAAATACGCAAAAATTTTTCGTTTTTGTCCTGAAATAAGAGCATTAGAAAATAATAAACCAGTGTACAAGACTTTACAGCGTTTTTTATTTATCATAAAATTATAACAAAAATTATATTTAAAAAATAATAATTATTATTGCTTGACAATCTGGTGTTTAACTAAATTTAGAAGCACAGTTCAAATTGAACTGCAGACATCCGAATAAAATTTCTAAATTATTGTGCATCTTCCAACTTCCAACCGCAACTCATTTACGAGTGTTGAACAAGCTCTGAATTCATTTCGACGATCCACCCATTTTCTTACCCAACAAGCCTTTTTTTTCGCTTTCCGCTTTTTCACAATTTTATATGCAATTATAAAAGCTAGGGCCTGACGCGAATCCATTTGGAAAGAAAAGAAAAACAAACTGCAATCAAATCACACAATTGACTGCGAGTTCACTCTCAAGTCGACACGAAATGTTCCTGGTCACGAGACTGCAGTGACCTTCGAGTCTCACGAACATGTCTCGAGAGCGTAAGGGATCTTAAATGGTCAATACCCTGAGATTAATCTCGAGACTTTCTCTCAAGATTTTCTCTCAAGTGGACACTTAGCTTAAGGTAAATCGACTCCTTTGGTGGCAGGGGAATCCTTATTTTCGTCGGCATCGTGTTGGGCAGTCGTACACTGCTGCATGTCTTTGATGCAGGCACTGTAACAGCACAGCGTTATACAGATGAGTTCCTTGAAGACTACGTTAGGTTGTTTCGGGGTGCTGCCGGTACGGACTTTTATTTTATGGACCACTAGCTGAAAACCCGCACTTCGCTACGGATACAACGGTTGTACGGATACAACAAGTATGCAATTAATGCCAAAAATATATATATATATATTTATAATAAATACGACGATCAATATATACAATTGATGTACAAAAAATATATATCTATACTTATATATAAAGAGAGAACGATTTTGTACATGGAGGGTAATCTTCAGAACCACTGTACCTATTTGAAAAATTATTTCACTGTTTGAAAGGTACATTATTCCAGATGGACATAGGCTATATATTATGTATATCTGATCAGTAGAAATAAAGTTAG
Source organism: Dolomedes plantarius (assembly GCA_907164885.2). Lineage (NCBI taxonomy): Eukaryota > Metazoa > Arthropoda > Arachnida > Araneae > Dolomedidae > Dolomedes > Dolomedes plantarius. The sequence continues at coordinate 89,280,433 of OU015495.1, forward strand.
GGGCTTAATCCTAACAATCTCCATTGTTTCCGCTACTGTCTTCTACCGCTTTTTGTTCCGAAGATTTCAACGATCCTTATCGTGGTGCTATCGCGGTGGGCTTCTGTTCTGACGCTAGCGGTTCGAACCTAGCTGTTCTCCGGCACGCCTTTTTCTTTAAAAAAATTTATTTAATTATTAACTAACATAAAATTAATTTAAGGTATTATTTAGTTTATTATTAAGGTAAAAAAAGATTTTCAATTTATTGGCTATCAACTGGAAATTTATTGGTATAATATTTTGTTCAACCCGGACAAAGTCGGGACGGGCCGCTAGTATATTTATAAAACAATCGTAAGGGATATTTTTATAGACAAAATAATGTCCAATCGTCTGCCGCATTAGCAAGAAAAAAATATTTTTTTGTCTATTTAGTTGTTATGCAGGTGACGATAAATTTACTTAAAGTACCAGAAAAATAAATCACGTGATCAGCATTTAATAAATTAAATTCTAAAAAATAATCTTTAAAAATTCACCTAAAATCAGAAAACAGAGGTAAAGGTTTGAAAAAAGATCTCATTTTAGAGGAATTTTTATGATCTTTCTCGTGGTATAAATTTTATAACGCTCAATTTATTATTTTAAATGCAAACTTAAAAAAAGTTACTAAAAAAGCTTAAAAATTTAATTTTAAAAAAATCTAAGAAGAATTTTTCAAAAATCTTCCTTAGTGCACCCCTACACTATAAGAAGAATCGCCATGCAAAATTTCAGCCCTTTAGGACCAGCGGTTTGGTCTGTGCGTTGTATGTCAGTCAGTGAATGAGTCAGTTACGGAACTGTTTTATATACGTATATAGATAATGCGAGACTGCACAGAGCTCACCTTGTCGACGATTTTCTGGAGAAAGAGGATATTCACCGTATGGACTGGGCAGCAATGTCTCGGGACCTAAATCCTATACAGCATGACGGAGAGACCCTAGGAATAGCCATTGCACGACGTCACCCCCCCCCCCCTCACAGCACCCTCAAGGAGTTAAAATCCGCGATATAGGAATGGGATTTGTTGTCACAAGCAATTATCCTCATTAATATTTTACTTACAGGGCATGTATACCAAGAATACAGTCCAAGAATGAATATTATATATATATATATATATATATATATATATATATATATATATATATATATATATATATATATATATATATATATATATATATATATATATATGTATAAACCCCTTAGTGGCCATTCTTACAAAGAGGGAATGCAATTCCCCGTTCTAAAGAGGGAATCGGAAAAATGGGCCCCGTAAGCTAAAGTTTAACAGAATGACGGTTTGTTGTTAGGCCTGTATACCTGTGCACGGTGACCACACCCCCTAATTAGAAGGACTGTTCCGGAGCTATGATGCATCATGGTTTGGCCGTTTTAAGTCTTATTTGTGTATTGCTAACAATTTACCTTTTATTCATCTTGTTTTGTTGCTATATGCTTTCTCCTTGTATGAGCTATCTCTGTATCAGATTCCGTTGCTATTAACCAATTATTTTTGCAGATATCACAGATTTTGTGTTTGTGGCCTTAATGTTGGGCACCACTGTAGTTTGATTCAAGAGGTTAAATATTTCAGCTACTATACAAACTCTCGAGGAATATACTGCAAGAAATTAATAAAAATAGAATGATCCATTACAGTAACAGTTCAGAAAAAGACATCTTCTAACAGCAAAATTCGCTCTTTTTTTTTCATGCGACAAGAAAAAGATAAAAAAATGGGTATTTACAAAGTATTGCATTCAGTGTTGCATATTCTAAAAATTTACCCTTATAAAGTTATCGCACACCCATATCCTTTACCTGTATGATCCAATATTTTTGAACCTCTGAAACGCTACCTAATCACAATCTACTCACGTCCGGGCTCAAAATCTGAAGAGACTCAAAACTCTTCAATTTTTTTTTCCCTCCCAGACGTGATTTTCTAAAATATTCGCCAATTCATCTCGAATGCCTAAAATGTTGCTCAAAAATTTATTTATTTATTTAGATAGGGAGAATATTTTCAAGCCTCCCGGCTATTCGTTATTCTCTTCTCTGGCGAATATATTTATCTCAAAGGTAAAAACAAAACATGTTTCGCCTTTTGCGTGGGCTAACTTAGCAAAAGCAGCGCGGAACATTTTAATTGCGTGCGTGCTTTTGTGATTTCGCTTACTATGAGGTAAAAAATTCCATTAAGAGGTCTTTATTTAGTGTGTTAGTTTATTAATAGAAGTGAGTATTTTCAACGGAAATGAGCTCCACGGAATCTGGGAAATAAATAGTTAAGGGAACTCCTAGGATAAAAGGGATTTTAAAATGTCGTCATTCCGGGATTTTAATGCTCGGTTGTAACTAATACATACTCAGTATTACTTCTGATTCATTGATTCTTATCTTACAGTTACTATATTCGCTACAAAAGCAAAAAATACATAAAACTGAGAGCTAGGAAACTTAATCCGTAATAAATTAGTTCCGAAGTGCATTCCACCTACTTAGCAGGAAGAAGCGAAGATTTGGGAAAATCTCGAGGAGGTAAAAGAGGAGAGTTTTTTACTGATTAACGTTTTCCTTACGGGGTGGGATAGCATGTATCCCAAGAATGCATATATATATATATATAGATAGATAGATAGATAGATACACTGCTGGCCACTGTAAAAGCAACACCCTGAAGGAAACATGCAAATAACATGAAATTTACAACATGCATTAGCGGAGGTGAGATATGCAAATGATTAGAATTTCAGCGCAGACGCACATCACGCGCGCCTGTGGCGCCACTTCAAAGCGCTATTTAAGGCTTGGAGATTTCGACGATTTCAAGTTCGGCAATTGTGTTTTTCTTGTGGTATTTTCAAAAAAACGATCAATTATGCCTCGTCGAAAACAGCGATCATCTTTTGATCAAGTATCCGAGTTCGACAGAGGAAGGATTGTGAACCTACCGAAATTGTGGATTATCTTTCAGGGAAATCGGTAGTCGTGTTGGACGAAACCAAAAAACTGTAATGCGGATATGTGATCGTTGGATGCAGGAGGGTACGACGGACCGGCGTGTTCGATCGCATCCACCTCAGCGCACCACTTCACGTCATGACAGGCAAATTGTGCGCATGGCAGTGACGGATCGCTCAGTCACATCACGAACCATAGCACAGCACATGCAGTCTGTAACGTATCATCCAGTGTCTGCGCGTACCATTCGACGCCGTTTACAGCAGAGTGGTCTGTCCGCAAGACGTCCATTGCTTTGTCTACCCTTGACGCAGAACCACAGACGTCTCCGCCGCCAATGGTGCGATGACAGAAGGATGTGGACGGCAGAATGGAATGAAACTGTCTTTACTGACGAGTCACGCTTCTGTCTGCAACACCACGATGGTCGCATTCGAGTCTGGAGACACCGTGAAGAGAGGGTGCTGAACAGCTGCGTTATGCACCGCCACACTGATCTTGCACCGGGTATTATGGTATGGGGCGGTATTGGATATCACTCTCGCACACCTCTAGTGCGAGACAGCACAGGGCTTGCCCACAGCCATATTTCAACAGGATAATGCGCGACCACACGTGGCACGCATTGTCCAACGGTTCTTCGTCAATCGCCAGATTGAATTGCTTCCCTGGCCGCCTCGCTCTTCGGATCTTTCGCCGATAGAAAACATGTGGTCCATGGTTGCTCTACGATTGACCCAGATTCCATCCCCAGCTGCCACACCAGATCAACTTTGGCAACGTGTGGAAGCTGCTTGGTCTGCTGTACCCCAAGAACTCATCCAAAGTCTCTTTGAATCAATGCCGAGGCGTGTGGCAGCGGTGATCTCCAACAATGGCGGCTACTCTGGCTACTGATTTTGGCAGGAACCACACTTCACAGAAGTCTATAAATTTAATCATTTAATACTTGGTCAACATGTTATCTACAAAATAAATTTTGTTGTGATATCTCTTGTCTTTCTTGGTGTTGCAATTTGGGTGGCCAGCA
>OU015495.1:89289459-89306959 GCA_907164885.2 Dolomedes plantarius
GGACACGGGAAACTGCAATGCTGGAAAGAGAGAAGGCAGGGGATCCATTAACATCTCTGATTCAAAGTGGCTAGATCACTAGTGTCACGGTGTCGGTGATATTAGACGGCATAAATAAGATATAGGTTAGAAAACATGCATGGGAAAGTAAGATAATTGGAAAAGATAACAAGATAGATAGGAAGCAGATTAGAGGATGCAATAAGCAGGAATGGAAAAGTGGAAAAGAATTTATGACGGCAATAAAGGACTAAAAGCAAGAGCCTTAAGCGCAGGCCATAAAGAAAATATCAAAGCGAAGTCTGGAATAAAAGAATAAAATTGGGGGCATACTGATGAGATACGCCCCATGACCTGGAATGGTCGAAAAGAATCATAGGATTTAAACCACGAGCTAATGAAAAAAGTGGGCATTGTAAGAGACTGAACGAAAGACACCAATAGAATTTTAAGTGGGCGGAATATAGGAATTAAGAAAAATGATAAATAGTAAGTAAAGAGAGGAAAGATATTATAGATTGACTCATCAAAAGATTTCGTTTGACTGCTGACCGGATGACGATAGAAGCAGCTCGAAATGATGCTGCAGTAGAAGGAGTATCGAGGTGCGAATGAGTTGACCCGATCAGAAACGAATTCTACCAACTATTCAAGGGAGATTCTACTCGAATTAATGCAGATCAAATTGACTATTGATGCTTTTGTGATACGTGTGGTAACCATCAACTGAGATCCCACGAAAGAGAAGAGAAGTGAGAACAAGGGAGTGAAATCTGAATGATGATGGGTGAAGGAAGCTGATGCCTGAGCAGAAGCTCAACATAGAAGCTGTGAGTACACCCGATGTCCAGAGACAGCTCCGAATCAAAGTTGACGTCGAACTTACCCGAATCTTGTGTAGACGAGTGAGATGATACCCAAAAGCCGTCGTCTGAAACCAGATAATTCTCGAAGCAAGAGTGAATAAAGCCGACTACGAGTGATGACGATTTTTCATCAGTGACCACAGCATACTCCAAAATGAAGGTATTCCCTTTCGCTTCCCAACTTGTCTAGGCCAATGCTTCCTTGTCAGAATTGAGTTAAGTTTGATAATGATAATTTGGGTGTAGATAGATATTGAGGTGATATTACATACTTAGTTTAGTTTGTTATTAAATTAGGACGCGCAATGCAATAGGATTAATTTAATGAATTTTATATGATGATTATTAATTAATTGATTTGTATTTATGTGAGCGATATTCATAATGATAGAGTAATTATTATTAATTAATTGAATGTGCTTACAGTATTTACGTGATCGATATTCATATTATTGAAGTATGATGATTTTCAGTATTATGAGTGTATACACATGTGATTATCAATGACATATCAATAAATCTGGTTATTATTCAATACCAGAGTTATGTTTGTTGTTTTTATATATATATTCTAAATTATCCACTCTACGACCACATCATTACAACTAGCATCTTCACCTTCTATTATGAAAAATAAGCGGGATTATAATTTCTCTTTTTGTTGATCTTAGAATTAATGTAGTAAGTATCCCCTGACATATTTCAATTTGTATTTAACTAATAGAAATTTGTTTATTAGTATGAAATGGATTTATGAAACTTGCTTATTAAGAGAATAATTTTGTTTATTTGTTTAGTTGAAAAATTTGTTAATTAGTATTTTACCAAAGGTAGAGAAAAATCTATCCAAATGCAATGATGTCGGAAATAACTGAGCATTTTATCCAATTTTGCCACGCATTATAAATTTCAATGCGTAGAATTTTAACTAAACGATTTCGTGACTGACTGAATAATCAATGATTTCGTAACATTTTAGGGGCAACTCCCATGCATTTTAGTTAAATGCATAGCAAGAACAACGGAGGAAATTCTCTGTTCACAGAAAATTGTAGAAACCTGGCGTTTGTATTGACATAAATAATCATGGATTTCGAGTACCTACAAACTCTTAAGATCTCACTAATGCCTAACTAAAGCGATTTTTTTTTCGAAAGTATGAATGTTTAGAGTTTCAGTTTCAATTTCCAAGGTAAACAATGTTGATTATTTTTTATTCTAGAGGTAAATTTGTTTTTAAAGTAAACTGGATATATGTCCTTCTCTTTTTTTAATCTTTATATCAAATAAATTTTCAATCATACTTAGATTCAGCTTTATAGACATACAATTTTGGTCTGATTCCTGTATTTACACGATTCCATCGCTTAAAAGGGGTCGATTTAATTTACAATTAGCTTCCGTTTAAAGTTAAAATTTAAGAAGTATCTAGTAATACTCATAGTCTCAGTATGCAGTGTAGAACACAAATTAAAAAAAAGTAAAATCTTGTTACGGATGCTATCGACTTATTGGCCAACCCTGGTTTGTGCTGTGGGCAAGTGAGCATTTAACGTGAAAACACTGAGCTAAAAATGCAGGTAAGGCATTTGGTTTCGGATCATTTATGGTAACAACGTACGAGGGGGATTCAAGGTTGGTTGGTTATGTTTTATGGCGTAAGGATCAACGAGGGACAAGTTGCACCAACCATATGATGTACTGATAAACCAAAAACGAGTAAAGGTAAATAATACCAAGTTACGAAATATTTATAAAATCCAATAAAATGTAAAAAATAAAAAGGTAAATAATTTAAAGGCAAAGAGCATGGATAAAAAGTGAAGATAGTTAAAACGAGGGTGATTCAAAAAGTAACAGGAAATGGAATATTTTGAGATATATATTTCAATTAGAGATACAACTGGCATGCCATTTTTCTATGTAATCACCTTCTTTTTCAATACACACCTCTACTATCTTTACACAAACTTCTTTATTCCACCAGGAAAAAATTTTTTGGGTTGTACTTTCAGCCAGTAATGCACCACTTTTTTGGCACCCGTTGACCAGAGTGTTGCTCATCACGTGATGTTCGCCCATTTTCGAACATATATACCCACTCCTACACCCATCTATCGCCAATGCAGGCGTCTCCGTACTTTTGCACCATTTTTTGTGAATTTCACGAGCTTTCTCCAGCTCCAATCACAAAAATATGATAACTGCTCGCAGCTCCTCGGCGGTGAAAACCGCCAAGTCTACGCCATTTTGTATGAGCTACCCTACTTCCATTCTACTTAGTCGACAATGTCAACATCTTCAGTAAGAAGGTGTCTACCCTGCGAAACAGCTTGAAAGGACTGTGGTTTCCGTTTCAGAAACTACAGTCAATTTGTTGTTGAACCATCTCCGTATTTACTGGGTGGATGAAGAACACAAACGTTAACGATTGAGTCCTTGGAGAACGATTCTGTAAATTGAGGTTTTTCAAATACTACAGTACCTTTCACAAAAACAAATTCTTATTTTAAACTGAATAAGCAGAACTCCCAATTATTCGTGGACGACGGCTCAATGGCTAAGCCACTGGTGATCAGTTCCAGTGTCTATCCTCCTTGGAATCGGCTTTTAATTATAGATGCTGGTTTAATTAGCCCTTGTGTACTAAAAGTTGACCGTATCTCTCCCAACCAGTCATCTTGATTATCTGTTTTAATTAAGAAAGTGCGCGAGATGTGATGAGTTCCAGTGTCTATCCTCTTTGGAATCGGCTTTTAATTGTAGTTGCTGGTTTAATTAGCCCTCGTGTACTAAAATATGACCGTATCTCTCCCAAAGAGTCATCTTGATTATCTGTTCTAATTAAGAAAGTGTGCGAGAGGGAAAAGGCCAAAGAAACAATGTTTATATAGTAAAAAATAAATCATTCAGAAGTTGAGAACGAACTTGTGAACTGCTTTCTTTGTATATAAAACGACTGAAAAGGATTATAAAACATACAAGGTGCGCCTATAAAGTAACCGGACAGATTTTTATAAATAAGAAAAATATTACTCACCTTCAAATGAATTTATCTCCTTCAAAATAATCGCCAAAGGAGTTTAAATAATTTTTCCAACGTTTCTGCAAGTCATCGAAACACTGTTTATAGGCGTTGAAACTAACCGTTCACAAAATACACGTAACATTTGATTTAATATCCGGGACGTTTTCAAATCTCTGTCCTTTCCTGGCCATCTTAAACTTCGGAAAAACTAAAAGATCAGCTGGTGATAAGTTGGGAGAAATATGGTGGGTGATTTATGACTGTCATTGAATACTTAGCAAGATATTGTTGTACAGAAATTGATGTATGGTGCCTAGCATTATCGTGTAAAAGAAACCATTGCCCAGAATCAAATAATTCCTTCCTAACTCTCCCCATCCTGTTTCTTAATCGAAAAAGCACCTCCTCGTAAAAATACTGATTAATTGTTTGATTTTACGGAACAAATTCGTGGTGAATAAGTCCTTTGTAATCGGAAAATGCAAAATCCATGAAAGGACAGATTTGAAAACGTCTCGGATATTAAATCAAATATTACGCGAATTTTGCGAACGGATAGTTCCAACGCCTATGAACAGTGTTTCGATGACTTGAAGAAACGTTGTAAAAATTCTATAGACTCCTTTGGCGATTATTTTTAATGAGATAAATTCATTTGATGGTGAGTAATATTTTTCTTATTTATAAAAAATTGTCCGGTTACTTTATGAGCGCACCTTGTACATAGTTTTCAGTATTTCGTGTTGAAAAATTCTGCCATATTTCATCATGTACGAACCATGCTGACATTCTTTCGATCAATTTGTGTTCTATTCTTCAACCTTTTTGTTCCATAATCCACGAGAACATATCAGAGTGATCAATGAACATTTATCGTATGATTCCTTAATTTAGGAATAGCAAAATAAAATACGACAAAGAAAATTGCATATTGTAAATATAGCACGCCCAATTTTTTTTATATGCTAGTAAACCGTTTTATTGATGTTTAGTTCTCATTTTTCTTTTCAGATAATCCTGATTTTTGAAATGTTTTCCTTTTTTTATAGATATATCATCCTAAACATTTTTCAATACCATACCTTTTTCGAAACAGAAAATATCATTACGACGAAATCTTCAACATTACGAATTTAGAAAACAGAATATCCGTGATTGCAATTTTATTGCAGTAAAGATAGAAATAGAATAGGGTCATCGAGTAAAATCAAAGATGAAAAATGTCTGAACCTGTTTAGAAGGACTGATTGTGAAATACATGCCTGTAATTGGTACTATTTTCTGCTTCAAATAAGAAAGTCATAAAGGAGGAACGGTAAACTGTTATTTTTCCGTCTCCTATTCGTTGCAGGGAATTTTTAGCTTTGTACTCTTATTAAATTTCGTAAATAACGTTGAGGATGATATTAGGTTGAAAAAATCATTTTATTTCATTCTTCGTCTCTAATGGTGCTTTATTAAGTTAACCATTTGATTCTTGAGTTATAATTAAATAATTTCTCTCAATATATTTTTAAAAACTTTTTGATTGGTGGAGGCAGTATTATGGCAGCATTACGAAGGTTTTTATAATATATTAAATTTGAAAGAAAAAAACGTCTAACTGAAAGTAAAAATAAAAACAGGACGGCGAAACCTCATCCTAAGGCTGTTCGAACGCACGTAAATATCAAGAAAGTGAAGTCTCTGATCCTAAAAGAAAATCCGCCGACTCAAAGATCCATTGCATCGAAACTAGGAATGTCTCTTGGCACTAGAATTTAAATAATTCATAAAGATTTGAAGTTACAAACGATGTTTAAACCTAAAGTTCATCTGCTTTTGCCAAAGCATATTGCTGAAAGAAAAACAAATTGTAGAAAATTATATGAAAAACACCTAGATGCTGAAAAATGGAAATTTGTGGTAACACTCAAGGAGGCCTGTGTGTATGTATTTAAGTGACTGTAATAAAAAAAAAAAAAATTTATATTGCTCGTCTGTCGGGAATGACCGTACGAAATGGCTTCCTCGGTGCACAGAACATATCCCAAAGGTATTCATGATAGTTGCAATATTTTGTTTCTACGGCAAATTAAAAATAAAAAGTCTCAAGTAAAGCCAAACTTAAATCGCTCCTACTATCAGCAGAATATTTTAGAACCAATTTTGAAGAAGAAATTCCAGCCTGATATAGAAAGGGCGTTGATAAAGTTGAGCTTCATATGGACAAAGCCTCTAGCACCCCGTCTAAATCAACGGCTGCTTATTTAGCAAAGAAAGTATCAGAAACAGGAATAAATTGTATCCCATTTAATGAAATACCTGTGAAATCACCTGACACTTCTCAAATGGACTTTTGCGCTTTCGGTTTATTAAAACGTGTCTTAGAAAAATGGCATCCAAGAGCACTGAACGAACTTTGGAAAACGGTTCAAGAGGAATGAGGTAAAATTGATATGACACTACTAAGAAACAGTTTACTTTCATGGGAAAATTCAAGCTAGAATTATTGTCAATAACCATGGCTATCAGAGAGAAGCAAATCGCCGCAAAAATACGGCATTTATACATAAAACTTAATAATCAAATCGTTTCCATAAAGTGCGAACGACCTTCTGTATTTTAGTATGGAAAAATGGAGTCCTAGCCATGCGTCCATCGCCGCTAAACATATTTAAGGACTTGTTTGGGGTCACAAATAGTTAAGTCTTGGGCGTTTCAAAGAACTATTCCACAAACATATCAATAATCCCTAAGCGCTTATCTGAATTGCACATTTAAAATGCTAAAATATTATTATGAAATATCCCTGATTGGTACTTACCGACTGTAAGACTGTGTGTCTTTGTTTTTGAGTTGAACGTTTCATGTTATTTCCTATTACAGTTATTTACTTCCGCTATTTAAATATTTGAAGAAGTCAAATGGGATGCAAAATAGTTTTATATAATTAATTTTCTACCTCTTAAATATTTTATGATCAGATAAGTAGTCAGTGGGTTCTCTCTTTAAAGAGCCATTTTAACTTTATGTGCCGGTAATGATTGAATTAACTTAGTTATTCAATATTAAGTCAATGTTTGGGTAATTTCCTAGCACCATGGTTTGTTTATCTTAAATATAGTTTCCAGAAAGAATAATTCGTTTAATGATGATTTTAGCACTCTCAAAAACGAATTATGATAGTATATAAGCTGAAATTGTTAAGATTTGCCTTTATGTTTTAGACAACAGTTCATAATTAATATATATATATATATATATATATATATATATATATATATATATATATATATATATACGCGCTGAAGATCCAAAATAACTGGGATAGACGATCACTTTCGGTTCATCTAACATTACTCACTTTCTCGCAAATGCTTTCGTTCGCAGTTAGCTTGCACAGTGCAACAGACATTTGTAGATGCTTAAGAACCTGAATAAGCAGTGAGAATGGCAGGCGAACATGATTTAGGTTAAATTCAACAAAGTTTGATAGTTGGTGCTCGTGCTATGGATCATGGCATTTCAGAGATACAGGTTGGGAGGACTTTGCCTAAAAATAAGACTGACAACCTTTAAGATAATTACTGCTTTTATTAGCATTCTACACTCATGTCCATAAATTAAGGATAATCCAGCTCTGGCAAATAAAGGTTTAGAAACAAAACAAACGTGACTTATTCATAAAGCCCATTTATTAAACAAAAGATAAAGAACAAAAAAGATGGTGTATGTATGATACCATTCATAAAAATTACAATTTTTGCTCCCTGGAGCAATTGCAAAAAAAACCTCCTTTACAAAAACTTAATATTACATGGAAAGTCCGACATAAATCAGACTGCAAGCTAAACCTGGACTAGTCGGAAAACATCACTGAAGCCCACTGTAACGATGTCCACATTGAATAGTCTCTATTCCAGGCTAATCGCTGCCGACAGTGAGTTGCCGTGAGCGGAACACATCTGACAGGCCTGCGAGCATGTAGACCAATATTTCCCAAACGTCTTTCCCAAACGTACACGGTTTACCTTGAAACTGTGGTACCTGTGACTGCAGATAGCTGACGAGACAGGTCGGATGCAGTGCTACGTCTCCTTATTTTGGCAGTTACTGCCAAATACCGGTCTTCATTCGGCGTTTTAACTCGGGGCGAACTGTACTGTAACGTCTACTGTCATTTCCATCATCTTGGAATCGTTGCCAAAGCCTAGAGTTGACACTTTGGGCAATTCCAAGTGCCTCAGATACTTACTTCCATCTGAGTACGCCCACATTCCAGGCGGCCGATAATTCTACCACGTAAAAAATCATCCACATGCGTCCTCTGTGTCATAACTATACGGTTATGGCACTGAGCGGTTTGCAGAACACTTGTGAACAATTTTACTTCTTTGCCACCATTCCTTATATACCCCTCTCTTACACTCTCGTCATTGTGACGTGCTATCTGGTGCGTCATCTGGTGGTTTCCTGTAATTTGCATATCATTCTTGAAGATGTGTGTGATAATTCTACAGGTGAAATTTTTACTTTTAGAGTTCGATTTCCGTGTGATTCTGAATTATCCTTAATTTATAGACATGAGTGTAGATTAACATAAGGCTATACAATACAACTACAGTGGAAGCTCGTTAATTCGAACTCGGTTAATTCGAACTTTCGGTTAATTCGAACTAATCCGCAGGCCCCAAAAAAATTGTATTGGAGTTAATGTTAAAAATATCTCATTAATTCGAACTAAATTTTTATCACTTCGGTTAATTCGAACTAAAAATTTGACAAAAAAAAATTATTTTTCCTCGTTTAATGGAGAAAATACACACTGTATTTATTATTTTGTTTGTCAAAATTTCTTTTCTGTGTAAAGAGGCACATGCCTGCATTCCTAGACTATTGCATGTCCGCTAAACCTTAGTAGCTATTGTCCTTCTTATTAGTGCTAAACGGAAAAAGCAATTTTCCTTTATTCGGATCGATTTTCTTAGAATTTCAGAAAAGCTAGTCTTTACTACATATTCTAGGGAGCTGAGTCAGTTATAACTGCAGTGCAGACAAGTTAATGTGGTCCAGTTTTTCTTCCTCATTGTGTGGTGTGAACGTGTAAAAATTCAGGATGTCTAGACGTGAAAAGTACAAAACCCTAAATTTGGAGACAAAGGTAGAAATTTTAAAGAAAGTAGAGAATGGCGAATGTAAAACAAAGTTAGCAGCTGACTATGGAATTTAAAAAAATGCCTTGTCAACAAATTTGAAAAACAAGGAGTCAATTTTAGATTCATGGGAAAAATCAAAATTTGCTAGAGGAAGGAAAAGCATGGGAAATGTTTCCCAAGAAGTTCTAGAAAAAGCTCTACTGCTATGGTTCCAGGATGTTAGATCTCGAAATTTTCCGATAAATGGACCCCTAGTGGTGACGAAGGCTGATGAATTGCAAGACGAATGGGTATTGAAGATTTTAAATGCAGTGATGGATGGCTTTCTCGATTTAAGTCAAGGCACAATATTTCTTATCAAACTGTATGTGGCCAAAGCTCTGATGTAAACGAAGACGTTTGCACTAATTTCGGTAGGAAACTGCCAGGTCTTTTCTCTACTTACCTGCCGAAAGATATTTTTAATGCGGACATAATGGACAAAGCCATAATGGACTCTATTGAAACTCTGAAATCGTTTATTCAGATGGAACCTTCCTCTGAAAATGAATTGAAATGTTTACTTCAAATCGAGAAGCTGGCTGAACAATGTAGGCATCATAAACAGAACCAAACATCCATTTTACAGTTTTTCCCCAAAGTGTAGTTCATATTTTTAATAAAAGTTTACTTTATACTGCATATCTTCTGCTTCATTTTATGATTAAGGTAAGTCTGTATTGCTTTTTAATATGTTTAACTTTAGATAACATAGTATAATATATTTTATGGGGAGGAGATTTTCTTCTTCAGTGATACACATTTAAAGTTATATATTTTCTCTTAACATCGGATAATTCGAACTTTTTTCTGAGAACCTTTGAGTTCGAATTAACGAGCGTCCACTGTACGTGCAAAGTAATATTTAAATTACAAAATAAAATGAGTTCGGAACATCACGATGTGTTGGTTGACTTCTCAGGATTCCAGCCAGCCACGCGTCCGCCTCGTGGACCCTCTTTCAAGATCACCTATCACCCAGAAAAAATAACGGACGACTGCTCACTACCTCTCGCGTGTCGAGTTTTTCTTGCATTCTCTCCTTCCGGGGGGAGACTGTCGAACACGCCCTGTTCTTTACAGTTTACCGCTCAAGTGGTCCCTCGGCTCCGGCCGGTCTGCAGCAGTCATTGTCGTCGAAACCTCACTGTCCAAAAAGGGGAATCTCCTCAGAAAAAATCAGTGGAGTCCCTCTCCCAGGCCTTTGTGACCTAAATGGAAAAGGCACCTTCTCGGTGCTGATGAAACGCTGTAGATACAAAAAGGGGTGCGCGCTCTCTTGAAATCCACTCGAGGAATGTCAAAGTCGCTAGCGAGGAATGTCGAAGTCATTACAAGGCAAAGATTAGATTTTCAACGTCGACCATTTCAATGACGTACCTCGAATAGTAAAATTGTGGTAAAACATTAAACCTACTGCAATAGTGTGGTCGTGAGAACACTCTGAATGACCGAGACTGGTATCTTCTGACGACAATCACATCAATCAAAAGGAACCCAACATTGACGCTAATAACATCGCAGTTCAATGCTGCGGCCTCTACTAATATCAACATGAGGACTGTAAAACGTTCACTTTTTTGTCATCTTGAATGGACTGTAGTGGTAGATATTTGATGTGGCAGTGTGAAGCTTTCACTTCTTCTTTTCCAACGAAGCCTTTACGGCTTTGGGGTTTGAAATCCTCTACGTGGTGTAAAAGACTCGTGCTCAGTTCAAGCTGCCAAATTCAGCCTGGAGTCAAAAGAGGGACAATAATTCTTGTGAGACTGCTACTTACTCTTCCATGTACATACATACACGTGAAGTTGCATACACGGGTCATTAATAATAATCAACATTTGCACTTTTAGCATGGCATCACCAAGTACTGAATATAATTCTACAGGAATGTATAAAACTGAGTCGAGAAGATATGATAATGAGTAGTTTATAAGCAACACTTATTTAAAGCTATTAATTTTTTCCTTAATCAGATTTATATTTAAGGGGGTCCGGGACACATTTTTAAAAAAATTTTATTTATTGAGTTAAAATTTTGAATTTTGTTATGTTCAACCACATAATTTGTAAACAAAATCGCATCATAAAATTTCTCAAAAAGTTTTTGAAAATTTTGAAATTTAAAATTTTTAATAAAAGTGGGGTAATTTAAAATCTCTTTAACTCGAAATATTATTTGTCGAATTTCAAAATTTTTCATTTAATTAAACAAAAATATATAAGTTTTAATTTTAATTCAGCATTTTTTTAAATATTAATTTTTAAAGAAATTAAAAATATTTAGATTAAAAATTACAAAAAAAAATTATGTGACTTATTTTTAAAATATCATATTTTCAAAAGTAAATATTTTTTTCAAATTTGCTGAATCAAAATTAAAGTAAAATAGTTGAAAAAGGCATGTTCCAAGTTTCAGCTATTTATCTTTAACGGTTCTTGACTTATAACAATTTAAAGACGAGAAATGGGGAAAAAACCCATTACGCAGAAAAACGCACTTACAGGTTTAAACAACGATTGGCTACTATTAGAATGTTGAAAAAAAAATAATAATTTATCCTGTTCTAATTAAGATAGAAACATGATTTAAGCATCATTTTAAGCGTAAAAGAACAAAAAAATTTTAATGCAATAAAAAAAAATTCGAAAATTCGAACAATTTTGTGTTCTGGACCCCCTTAACACAAATTAGAAAACAGAAATAGATTAGCAATCTGACAGTAACCGAAAATCTAAATATCATCATTAAATTTCCTGTAGGTGCCGCCTACGTGATTTATAGTTAGTGTCGTGAGCTTCCACGCAGTGGGCTTGGGTTCAAATCCTTAATAAGGCTTGGTTGTTAACTTGTTCCCTCATAGGGAGCAAAGTTGTGTCACATAAATGGTGCTTCCACAATAAAGAAGCCAGCAAGTCTCTGCAGTGAATAACAAAAGGCGAATGTCTCATGGCAAGTGCCTCCACATTAGAAGCAAAAAATTCTGTAGGTGGGTGTGAAACTAATTGTAGGTGTTCCGTAAGCGGAATTACGTCACTATCTCTAATTCTACTCCTCTGCTTTCCCTTTCACATGATTCCATTTAATTAAACTCTCCTTCCTGTCTTAAGGTTTTTAATTTTACTAGCTGACAAAAGCATTTGGCAAAGCTAATATACTTTTGTACTTTTTTTCTGCAAAGAAAATGTAATAATACGTGAATAAGCTCAACTATACAACTTCATATATATACAGAATTATAGTTGCATTGAATCTATAAAATGCAATTTTTTTTAACATTATGCAGTTAAACGACTGACTTGACATTTACCATTTAATCGTTGATTTGAAAATCAAAAAAGTTAACACTGTCTGCGTGCCCGATAAAATTCCCTTTCTCCCAGACACAATGCAGACAGTTTTCTAAGGAGAGGTGTACATTTATTAAGATATTAAAATTTTATCAAGTTTTCTGCCTTAATTCCGTAATATTCTTCATTGTATGTATTTACAGGTGTTTCTCTATACGAGTATTCATTGAAGGAAATCTATTAAAAAAATACGTTTAATTAGAGAAAACTAATTATACTATTATATAATTATATTCCAATAGACGAGTTTGACAATATTATTTATTTTATTATTTTATAAGTATTCAAATTGAATAAACTTTAAACAAATATAATTAGGTAAATTTAAAATGGAGTCGAGGAGAATTCGACAGGGGAACAAGCTTTCAAAATCTAAACTCTTAGCAAATATAATAGGCTTTGTTTCCATCACTTTTCTAGACCAAAAATCATTACAAATTTATCGTCTTTATTAATTGTCTTTATTAGTTCGGCGAGAAAATGGGACTTTCATAAACTGATACTAATTTGTTTCAAAAGCAAATGCTAGAGGAACAATAAAGGAATCAGCTTTCATATCCACGGGGAAGTTACAAATAAATTTGATTTTTCATTAATATCTTATGTTTTGTATTTAATCCATCCACCTCAGGCAATGTAAAAATTATGAACAGCAAATTTTGTGCAATTTCCTAGTATAGCGTTATATTTCGTTTTTGGAGTATTTGAGGGTTAGGGATCGCTATATCCCAAAAGAATCAAGTTTTGTCTATATTAAACTTGGAGGACTATGGTGTTGGTTTATATGTTGAACTTTAAGGTAAATCATACTCATAAAAATTATAAGAATTCTAAATATTTTGTTGACTTTAGCGAACATTATGCAGGAAGTGGTCCTCGCTTCCATATTAACATTGTCTCCTGCAGGATGTTCACTAAATATAAATATTTTTTTTCAAACTTTTCTTGACAGCTTTCTCAAGTTTTTATTAATATACTTCTTAAGAAAAATCTAAGCAATAGCGCCCTTTTCACGTACGCTCTTTCCCGCGTGAAACCACGATCCCGCACGATTGAGTGCACGTGTGAAGGTGTCGGAGAGGAAGGGAAAGCTTCTTTTGAACGTACTGCAAGTTTTCCCGAGCGCAATCGCATACGCTCCAAGCACTCCAAGAGCGTACGTGTAAAGGGCGCTAATGAATTAAATCAGCCAGATAATTTTTAATTACCTGGGGATGGTGGGATGATTTGAACAATACTAGATTGATCTATTACACCAGATTGATCTATAACACGTTTGACACATAGTAATGGCACTGCCTTACAATTACTTCTATTTATTCTCCTTCGCTTTGACGACAATGACTTTTCATTTGCCAGACTTTTCTCGGATCTTCAAGCACTAGTTTAACGAGAAGGAAGTTTTACTCTGATATCTGTCTGATATTCAATATCCTTATCTCTCTTTCGTCACACTCATTGATAATTTTTTTCTGCCATTAAGGGAACGGTGGACCTTTATTTCAGCAAATCTCGTCATTGTAAAACTGATTGTGTTATTGTAAATAATATATATATTCCTGTAGATTATTAATACCAAAATAATTTTTTTCAAGTAAAAAATCATTCATGAAGCTTCTGCAAAGTAATTTATAATGGGTAAGTGTAGTAATAAATTTTAAATCTGTATTTCTCAAACCAGATTTTTCAAGGTTTTTTAGATTTTTTAAATGTTCCATGCTACTTAATTTTTCTTCAAAATTCATGAAATTGATAAGGAATAATCCTGATGCTGTTTATAAAAAACTGGATATGTATTTTACAATTCGACTTCATTAAGGTAATTAAATTTGATTTATAACTTTTCAAAAGGCAAAATTTTGATGAAAATCGGGATGGAATTCAGAAAAAAATCTCTCAAAAATTAACTATTCAAGGGATTAAATAATTGATATTCAGATTTGTATGTTATACAGTTTAAAGAGATTAAAATGTAAAATCGAGAAAATATCTCAAAAATTAAGTAGCAAGGAGCATTTTAAAATTTTGTTTATAAATTTCAAATTTTTAAAAAATCTTAAAATTATAATGAGATTGGAAATTTCTTTTAAGGTATTCTATTTATTTATAGTGAAATATGTATATGTACAAAATTTCGTATCTCTATGATGAAAAGTTAAAAAAGTAAATTTTAATGTCCACCGTTCCCTTAAAAACGAAATATGTCCTGGGTAAGAATTGAACTCACTTTCTTTGGCATCTTATCCCCATATTTGAATCACAAAACTACCGCACCCTGTCAATGAACCTGTTGCATTCTCCCTCACCGAAAGAAAAATCAGACACCCAACCACCTATGGAAGTCGCCTTTAGGGCCTGTTCACATAGGAGTCCGTTGCGTTGCGTTAAGGAAAAGATGACGTTGAGACGAAAATAAACCAATCATAGGCCTGCAAACGATTAGCAATGAAATTTTTAACGCCTATGATTGGTTTATTTTCGTCTCAACGTCATCTTTTCCTTAACGCTACGCATCGGACTCCTATGTGAACAGGCCCTTATTCCCCATTTTCACCTTTGTGTAAACCCTATCTCTCCCTCTTCGCTCAATCAACATTATTTTCTCGTTAAAAACGAACTATGATTGGTCTCATTCCATCTATTTTTCTGAACCTTCAGTCATGTTGCTGACTAACTTTACATAGCTTTTATCAAGTTTAAATAGAAAAAACAGCTCAGACAATTTGAAAATAGGCCGACAAACAAACAAGATTATTTAACAAATGAATTTAGTTGACATTATGACAAAGTGACAAGGGGTGCTTCCAGTTGAAATGTTTTGTTAAATGCTAAAGTTCGAACTTAACACATTCATTTTATCACAAATGTTGGACGAGGTTTTTCCCCTCACTAGCTGCAATTTTCTATATTGACTAGAATACTTTTATTGGTATAAACGTTTAAAAGTTCAAGACAGAATTATATTAAAGAATGACATGGATGGAAAAAGGTTTTACACACGATTAATTTGTAAACTTAATTTTTTATTACTTTTTGCTAGTGAGGTAACAACACACAGGCTCCAAAGGTAAAAACCAAATAGAATCTCAACTACATAGGGTGTAACTTCAATAGCAACAACTAGGTTTGTACAAAGTATACAGGAGAGATAAAGGGGTCAAACTTTTATAGCCCTTCAAAGTAGTAGCCCCTGCATTTCTTAGCACCCTTTGCTAACGTTCTAGAAGCTGCAGGATGCCGTTGGCAGTACCTTATCTGTCGATCCTTGGAATGGAGCGGTCTACAGCCTGCAGAATCTCTGGTGGAATCCACGGAGCGGTTCCTCCAGCTTGGGGACGAGATCAAAGTCACAGGGACCTAAGTCTGGGGAATATGGGGGATGGTAGAGCACTTCCCAGTACAGCGAGCAAACACATCAGCCGCAGCGCGCGCACATGCATTTTCTTTCCATCATCACGATGTAACAGATTATTTCGTACGATAGACCGGTAACTAAAACATGGCTGTGTTCATTATGTCAATGTGCAGGCATGTGATGTTCATGGGGAGAGCGCTTTCTCTGTGAGGAAAGGCAGATATGTGACTTACGTGTGGTGTAAGCTGCTTTCCTGGGTTCTGCTGCATAGGGTCTCTACAACAGTGTTACCACTATTAAAGCTCCATCCCTCGTATTAAAGTAATTTTGACTTCACTTTGACTTGAGTTCACAAACAAAGTAATAGGTAAATCTTATTAGCAGAACATATTGCAGTTAGACTGAACCTTTTAGATGGCCTAACTGAGCTAAATGCTAGTTAGTATGATCTTGTTCGGCGTGGACGTTGACTACGCTGACTACTCACCCTATTTATACCAAAATTATAAAAGAAATTCTCTACCACCCTGGGACCCCTTTTATATCACAAATTACGTGTAGTTTTACACTATGTCTGGAATGGTGCATTTTAAATACTGTTTTATGTGAGGAATATGGATTTTGATGATTGAATTTAAATGAATTTGAATTATTTTAATGATTTTTTACTAATTATTTGAATAAACAAATAAATAATAGTCAAATAATAGTTTATAATTTTTTATTTAAATAATTTGAATGAATTGGATGAAATTTTTGCAAGAACTAATACGTTCCAAAAGGAAAGATACATATATCAGGCAAAATCTATTTAGAAACTAGTAATAAAGCAATTAACTTTAAAATAACAAGAGGCTTTAAGAGAATTTTGGTTCCCGATGAAAACCAATTCATAAATATGTACAGCTGCAGATATAAAACAAATTGGTGAAAAAGGAAATTATAGAGAATTAGACTGAGTGATTGTTATGTCCACTTTCCTTCGCATATACAGTAACCACCGCTTATAGTGATCAGTGGTTATAAGAATCAACCATTTATAAGAATCAATATCGCGAAAACAAAAACAAATGTATTATTTCCATGTTAAAATTTTCGCTTTAAAGAATCAATCCACCGGTTTTAAGAATCAGTTTACACTCTTCGCTTTCCTTTCATTTTTCAAAAAAAGCCACTTAAACCCTCAAAAGGCACGAAGTTCTTTCTTTTTTTTTTAAAGAAACATTGATAAGATGTGGATGGAATATAGTCGTAAAATTCATCCCTTTCTTTGTTAGACATAACATAATAGTTTCCCCATAAACGCTTTAGCACAACACTGTCCTATTAGCTTGACCCAGGGGCATCTTTACTCGTCCGGGTCCGATTTCACTTTTCTCCACTGACAAACAAAAATAGGTACTCTTTTTTTCCACCTCCCACATCCCGGTTGCGGCTTCCTGGACCCTCAAACACATAAATCTTCTGCGAAGTGTCCACTATCACTTAGGCAAACGTGACAGTAATAGATTCAACACATTATCAAACTGTGAAACGTAAGCTAGAAGGTGAATCTTCTTCTGAGACTATTTATATTGAGAGAGGGATAAACAGCCTCCTGTAAACTTCATTACGTCAAACTACCACAGAAAACTTTTTCTTGCTCCCTTCCTGTAGTTGAAATGTTAAAACTGTTAAGCAGGTATGTTGGAACAAATATTGCATTTTTTTCTTCTCTCACTAT
>OU015495.1:89311959-89384459 GCA_907164885.2 Dolomedes plantarius
ATTATCTCTCACCTTTTCTTTCCAAAAAAAACTGTTTAATAATTTTTTTCCCAATGGCAATATACATGACTGACACAAAAAAAAGTTATTGTCCCATGCGCAGTTCCGCAAACCAATATTCCTCTGTCTCAGAATTTCCACGGACTGCAATACAAAGTCCAAGGTGGTCTCTATCCATAACTGCTTTAATATAACAAAGTATGCATTATTAAAGATAGACAACATTGGATCACATTTATTGCTTTCCAATTTTGTTCCACTTTATGTTTAAAAGAAAGCATATCAAAGACATTTGAATTTACAAGCAGATATATATATATATATATATATATATACATATATAGTGGGGGTTGGTTCAGGCAATAGTAATCTATTTTATAAGTGTAAGGAATTAATTTACATTATAGAGTGTCAAGAATGTAATTTATGCTATATTGGGCAAACGGGGACTGAGTTTAATAAAAGGGTTAACAACCATAGGTCTACAATAAAAATTTTTAAAGACGAAACTTCTTTTGATTATGAACTTCTACACTTTCAAGTACATAACTTCGAGCAGGCTAAATTATATATTATTGATGAGATTAATGATTTAAATAAAAGGTTGGGTTTTGAAAATTTATATATTTGTAAGCTTAAAACATTATTTCCGTACGGTTTAAACAGTAAACAACGGGGAAGGACCGGTGGATTTAGATAATAACTGCGTTTATAAAAAATTCATGGTTATTGATAGGTTTAATTATATACATTCTAATTATAGGGGTAAAAGAGGAAAAGGTAGCAATAGTTTAAAAACAAAATTGAAACTGGATGATCTGCAAAGGATTTGTAATTTAGTTATTGATTTTAAGATCATTAAAATAATTAAACATTTTTTATTCAACCAAAAAAATTGTGGTTTAAGGTGGGTAATCAAACATTATTTATCTTCAATTAAATTTGTTTCGGGGTTTACAAAACTAATAATTTTAGATTTAATTAAATACAAGCTTAATCTGACTAATTTGGATGCTAAGAGGGGAAGGGATGTAGGGTAGAGTACTGTACTATTAACTTTCTAGATAAAAATTTCGAGCATTTAAAACTACCTACTATTGTACATAATAATTCTAAATTATTACCAATCAAGGATTGTGGAAAAACCGCTATTGCTTCTAAATATCAAAAAACGTTAAGGGACATAATCTGCAACTATAACTTTTATAGTCATAACTTAGGCAAAATTTCTAATTCTGATTGTAATTGTCATATTGAGGAGTTTAAAAACTTTGTTAATCCAATTTCGGGGCATATTGTAACAGGGGATCTTAATATTGTTAAAGATGTTAGGTTGAGGGAAGTTCTACGTAAGTGCTCAAAATTTAGGCTAAGAAATAAGGTAAATTTAAAGCAAATTATAAGTTCTATCACTAAAGATTTAGATTACTGCATTGTAAAATTAGCAAGGAAGTACAATTGGCCTATCGAAGGTTTTATGGAGTGGAAGGTGCATATTTTACAGGATATAAAAAGGAATTATGAAGAGTATGGTATGGAGGACAAGAGGGGTTTTTTTCTAAACAAAGTTCTATACAGTTAAATTAAAGGTTTAAAAAATAAGTTTATTATTACGGTTGTTGATAAGGCTGCAAATAACTTCAGTTTTATATGTAAAGATTATTTTAAGCAGTTAATTTCTAGGGAATACAACTCAAATAACGCCTATCAAAAAATTAACCTTACCAAAAAAGAAATAGATAATAGGATTTTAGCTTTTAGCAAAAAATTTAAGTTTAAGATTAATAGCATAAAATACCCTTACCTGTTTCCTACCATAAAATTCCATAAAGTACCTACCAAATTTAGGTTTGTTACATGTAGTACAAATTGTTATAACACTTTGTTCAGTAAAAAGTTCTTTAGCTATTTAAAAATTATTCTAAATAAAATTAAGGTTACCGAAAATAGCTTTATTATAAATAATAACCAGGATGTTCTACATTTTTTAAAGAGTAAGAATATAGATAGCATATACACGTTTGATTTTGAAAACCTGTTTACCAATATTCCGCATGATAATTTAATGATTATCTGTTCAGAAATTTATGATGCTTATTTAGATAGTACTTTAATCTTAAAATGTGACTGGATTGATTTATGTAAATTTAATATTTTTGAAAACTACCTCTTTAATGGCTTATGTTTCTTTAAACAGATAAAGGGTATACCTATAGGAAATAGCTATTCTAGTGCATTTGCAAACCTATTCTTACATTTTTACGAAACTAAATTTCTTAATTCAAATAATGTTACCGGAATTAGATATATTGATGACCTCATAATTTTTAACTGCAACGATTTGGAATTTCTTAATCAAATATACCCAAAGGAACTAACTTTAAACCGGACTAACGATAATAATCTTTGCGCGACTTATCTGGATTTAAAAATTAAAATTCAAAATAGAGAAATAAAAATGGGGATATATGATAAAAGGTTAGATTTTAACTTCGAGGTTATTACGTTTACAAATTTCCATAGCAACTTAAACTATAAAATTTATTATAATATTTTTTACTCACAACTTTACAGAATAAAAAACATATGTAACAACGCTGGGGATTTTTTGGAGGCATGTAGCATTTTCGAGGAAAACTTCCCTAAAAATTTCCCTAAAAATTTCGGCAATTTAAAAGTTTTAAAAAAATGGCATTTAGACTCAGGAATTTTTAAAGATGTTTAGAATAGTTTTTATGTTTTCATTCGGTTAAACTTTAATGGGGGGGTGGCGCTATAGTAATGTTACAAGGACGTAACTTTTAGGATAGAATTGGCTGCTGTTTCGCCATAACCGTCACTTACGGAATTGGGGTGTGTACGCATCTTTTACTTTGCATTAGGATTATTTGTGTGCTTGCATGTATTGTGCGTTGAGCTCATACTGTAAGTTGTGTTTGTCTTTTCATTTTCTTTTTGACTTATTGCTTCCTTGGGGGCCTTGGGGCCTTGGGATGTCTTTTGGGCTTACCTGCATCCTATTCAGAAAGTTCCCCTTGAGGTAACTGATATGGTTAGGCTCCCTGATGACGAGACCTGTCGGTTACCTCTGTTGTTTTATGGTTCAGTTCCGGCACTTATACAGAATCTTGCCGTTGGTGCGTGGATGCCCAGAGTGCTTGATTTCTGTTGTTTTTTGTCTATATTCGTATTATTTTTATCTATCTCTGTTGGATTATTTATTTTTTTTTTCATTATGGGGATATGAAGCTTCTGCGCTATCCTCTATTGAAAATATTTTATGTTTTCTTTGCAGGATATGTTTTATGTTAATGATTTAGCAGTCTATGCTTGAATTTTTATTTTGTTTATTTCTATTGTTTATATTTTACATATATATATATATATATATATATATATATACATACATACATATATACATACATACATACACACGCATTATATATATTTATTAATGCATGCATATGTGTGTGTGTGTGTTTGTTTGTTTCCGCACGTGGGCAATTTTAAATAACGTAATATTAAATAAAGCTAGAAAATTAAAGTGTTTTATTTGATGGATTCGAAATTATGACATTCATTTATCCTGTGACTCGATCCCGATTAAATCCCAAACGTGTACCTCTCTCCAATCGCAACTAATCTCGATGAATTTGCCTCGATATGCGGTGAACTTCTTCCAAGCAGCACAACCCCAGGAGTGGAGACGTGTTGAGCTGTTTACATGCTCAAACACGGGAATGAAGAAGTGTTGAGTTCTTTCCAAGCTCAACCACAAGAAAGGAGACATGTTGAGCTTCTTCCAAGCTCAGCACATCTCCACTCATTTGTCAAGGTCAACCAGACTCCAGCCGCCTGACTTGACTCCGTCAGTTGCTTTTCAGCATCCCTATCGCTGCGTGCGTCGAACCACCAACTCTCCACTAGCTAACTTATTTATTCGCGTCTTGGTAGACGGATACGAGTGACTTTTACGAAGATATTGGTCTAAGAAATGGCTGCTATAAAACATGCTTAATGATTAGAATTTTTTTTTTATTTCCAATGGCAAGAATTACAGGACAACAGATATCAAAAAGACAAAAATACAAGAACAAGGTAGAAAAATGACATCAGTTAATCCATCAACTTATGTCTGGCAATCCAATAGCGCTCCCATAAAGAAACGGAGGTAGAGCAGGACAAAGGAGGTAGAGCAAGAAGCAAGGTGAGGCATGTGCATGTCTTCCTGGTTATCACACAGGAAACAAAGAGGGTCAAGAGTCAAGTTAGAAACTATAGGTTGTTGTTTCTAATGCTCCTTAGCCGGAATCGTTCCAGATCAGGTCCATATAGGCCAGGGAGCTGAGGGATGTGGCTCTGGTTTATAAAAAGCACCACAAAGGTCGAAGTTCGATTTAGCCAGGTTCCACTCAATTTTGACAGAGCAGCCCCCCAGGATTGACATCTGAGGGGATCATACCTGCTCCCACCCTCTGACCTCGTATAGGGAGTTTCCGGCCTGCGTATTTAACATGCCCATATCCGGCATAGACATGGTATTTAATGGCACTTGTCGGGATTCGTTCCGCGTACCTTAAGCACTGAAAGCCGAGGCAACCTTCACCGCTAGGCTACCTTCAGCCCAGAAACTTTGTTTAACACTGTAATATTTCACAATGCATTTGTGTGTGTGTGAGAAAGAGAGAGAGAGGGGGAATTTGAAATAAATGAGAAACACGAAAAATCCTCTTTTTCTGTCTCAAAAGAATACTAAAATTTTATTTTTCTACTTCTCTATCAAAAGAAAATCTTCACGTTCAAATTCAGAAGGATCCACTGCGATTCTAATCTACGATTTACCCCTTATTTCTGATTCTTATATATGCATAAATATGTTAAATTTTGAAATTCCTCCAAATAATCCGCGTAACTGTTTTAGTACATTGGAATATTCATCATTCATAAATTTTCCGCTAGACATCTCATTTGAATATGCGTAAACTATTTGGAAGGATGATTTTTCTTACTACATATAAAATTATATTTACCTACTGAACACGTTTTTATAAAATTTAATATATTTTACGTAGGTTTATGCATAAAATTTATGCAATGTATAAACTTAAATTTTAATATTCTGCATTACTTATATCCTCAGTAATAATGCTTAAGCTTTATTTATTTTATTCGTGGAAAGAAGTATTTCAATTTATTTGTACGGAAAACTGTGTAGCAAAACATCCTGACCACAAATACTAAAGCACATTTTTAACTTTTGCAGCAGTAACCGCAATTATATATTTATAAGATATATCTCCATTGCAGTAGGAAACTATACATAGTATTCATTATTTCATGCTTTATTCAGTCACGCTTGCTAAAAATCTTAACTAGTCTAATTATACCACACTAAACTCCTCGCTATTCTCATAATATAAAGAACATCGTGCTCCACAAAACTAGTCTAACCAAACGAAAATTTTCATCAGATTCATACAGTTGTAAGTTTACTATCTAACAAGCTTCTTTCCTTTTTGTATTCTCAAAATGTACGGAATACATAAAGGATAATCTTAAAAGAGAAATAAATAAAGCTAAAAATGTACGAAGTAATAGCTTTGGATATGCATTATTTCTTTACCTGTTCATTAGGAAAATTTTTCTACCTGTGTATCTAAACTGCGCTTAACATGCAATAACGTTAGATTTTCTATTTTTGAGAGGGGCGAGCGAATAGTTTCACGAAATGACGCTAAAGTCGAGAGCTGGTTCTTCACTTGAAAGTACCAAAATAATGTGATGTTTTCAGTCCCTCAAAACTGGTCATAATTACATAGTACGGGATTCAGAATTGTTAAAAGATTCATGCCTCGCGTTTCTAAAAAGAACTTCTTTCGACTGCTACTGACTTAATAAACATATTTTTCCTAACGGCAAAATATTTTAAGGGACTTCAAAATTCACTGCTACATAAATTTTCAACTACCTTTCTCGCAAAACCATGATATCTGGTTTACAGAATATGTGCCATGTTATTCGTGGAATTGACACGCTGTGAACATTTTGCAATGCGGTTGCTTTAAGGTTTAAAGTATACAGCAATTTTCTTCATTTATGTATTTATATAAAACAGTTCCGTAACTGACTCACAGATAAAGCACAGAATAAACCGCTGGTCCTAACGGGCTGAAAATTTGCATGCGATTATTCTTATAGTGTGAGGGGTGCACTAAGAAAGATTTTTGAAAAATTCGTCTTAGATTTTTTTAAATTAAATTTTTAAGTTGTTTTTGTAGCATATTAAAGTTTGCATTTAAAATAATAATCTGAGGGTTACAAAATTTATATCACGAGAAAGATCATAAAAATTCCTTTAAAATGAAATCTGTTTTGAATCTTTACCTCCATTTTCTAATTTTTGGTGAATTTTTAAAGATTAATTATTAGAATTTAATTTATTAAATGCTGATCACATGGTCTCTTATTTTTCTGATACTTTAAATTAATTTTGCGTCACGTGCATAACAACGAAATAAATTGATAAAAAATACTAAAATACGGTAAAAGATAATATTTAACCACTAGGCTTATTGAGATGGAAGTTTTTTAAGAATTCAATTCAAATTAGTATGTTTTATGGATATTAAACATACAAATTAATCGCATACATTGACCGTTGTATTTAATTTGAATGTACTCCGTAGCGAAGCACGGGTATTAAGCTAGTTAAGATTATAATACATGAATGAAAAATAATTACTCTAGACAGTTAAACATTGTTCGTAATGCTTTAAAACTGGTACATTATTTTCGTTGTTACAACACGTATCTAATTTTTAAAACTTCGACTAATGTATTGAAAGAAAGGGTTGTAAAAGACATAATAGTTACCGTCTCAAACGTCGAATTTCTCTCTTTTGATTTTGCTCTTTGCTCGTCTGGAGATGGTATGTAAACAATAGATCTGTGAAATGTAATATGGCGAATAAAATAATTCAGAGCAAAACGTCATTACTAATTTTAAACCAGGTAATAACCAAAGTCCAAGTTAGGTTCTCAAACCACGGGTCTTCTGGTCTGTATATTATACCTTTAGCTGTATGCTAGACCGGTGAATTAATTATACTTGAACGGTGATGTTGTCAAATTTTGGATGCCATTTCTCACAGTGTTATCCTGCAAGTTCTCTCTGCATAAATTTTAGATCGAATATTTGAGTTAATAGAAGCATCAACACTGCTTTTTTTCTTCAATCTCGAGTCTTCAAATTCAGACTTCTTATCACGTGAATCCTAGTAAGTTTTTACTGAAAACAGTAATAATAATATTTCTAACGTTTTGATAGCGAGGCAAGCACTAGGTGGCTTTTATAATGAAAGGTTTTTCTTAACGTCAGCGTTTTCCAAGCTTTTAATAGTAGTGATCCCCATTTTGGGGTAGCGAAGTAACTTGGGAATATTTTCGCAAAAGGGTAATCTTAATAAGGTTAAATGCCAGGTGATAGCCGAATAGCTAGGGCGCTGGCATTCGGTTCAGATCCTGTGGGTTCGAGTTCCCACTGTTGGCATGGATGTTTGTAGCCGTCCGGAATCGGCTTTAAACTGTAGGTCCCAGTCTAATTAGCCCTCGTGTAGCAAAACTTGATCGTAGAGCTTCAAACCAAACCCCTTAATAAGGTTAAAAAAACGCGCCGTAACTAGTCATTATTCAATATGCCGTACTCAAAAGATCAGTTACTCAGACATCGCCAAATAATTATGAATTTTGATTTTGAATTTTGAATCGTAATAAATATTTTTTTTAATTTACCATTCACTTCCTTTATAAATTTTATTTTTAGGAAAAAAATCTCTGCGGCAATTTGAAATAAATATTCAATTTCACATCAAATGTTAAATATGTTTGAACACAATGGGTTTTTACCGCTTTTAAGTATCAACCGCCATAGACCTTTAGCAACTTCCTTTCATTCATCAAAAATCGACGTTAAAGCCACTGAACTAGAGCACTGAAGAGTAGTCAGAACACTTAACAAACCTAAAGATTTTTCCCATAAAATTAACTACAATTTAAAATGTGGACCTAACGTCCTTCACAAAGCTCTTAAGACTCAAGGAGGGGTCGCGTTTCATATATTGAAAACCAGGATTTAGGTTATGAGTAACGAAAATAAAAATTGATATATGGTTGAATTATTATGTCCTACTAAACAAAATATTCGTAATGAATTCTACCCTGGAAATTTACATCCATATAATATTTTATTTATAAATTAAACTGAAAATTTTAACGATGGAAATTAACAAAGCTAGGTGATTTACTGATGCTAAGATGGATGGTTAAAACAGAAAAAGTTGTTTTTGTTGCTTATGCCACTTGACCGACCGGAACATCAGATCAAGTTCCGAAGGCTATGGGCAATGAAGGTGCGACTCCTATTTTGACTGGCACCACAAGGGTCGGAGTCCGACTTGGCCAATAGACCCGTCCCGTAATTTTGAACCGAGTCAAGTGACGATACCAGGACACTTGATCCCGCACCTCCAAAGGCAATTCTGAGAACTTGGAGGACATTGCAGCCACAACATATTTTACGTGCACCAGCCGCCATTAGTGTACACGGCAGGGTATTTGTCAGAGACGCGCATCGAACCAGTGACTTTCAGATCACTAGCCCGCTGTCCTTGCCAGTTGGGCCACTGCGGCCTATTAAAAGTATTTTTCCTTAGCTTCCAAAGTTAAAATTTTATAGCTTCATTTTTCTTTAAATGAAAATGTGAAATTAGGGTTGTTTAATGCTGAATTTAGCTTCTATAACAGGTGATTTTAATTTTCTTAATAAAATACAGATTGTGAAAAATTATCTGATTAATCAACAATTTCCTGAAAACTTTTTTTGGGTTTATTGTTAACAAACAATCTATTTACAATAAAACCTGACTATACCGTTGCCCAGTACAACGGAAATTCCTTCCAATAGCTATATTTTTCGCCGGCCCATTCGATTTACTTTTACTCTAACGTAAAATGGCAATCACTACAACGATAAAATCTTTACAGCTATGATAGCCGCTTGCACAACACTACGTTAACTGGATTTTAATACCTAAGTTTGACTTCGTTACAACAGTAAAAGGAGATGAACGAAGAATGTCGAAAGATAACGGAAGGTTTTCCCTCGGTGAGCATCCTTTTTTCCGGCCGTATTTTTTCCCAAATGCAATTTTGTGAGGTACACTGAATATTTCCTCTTGTCATAACAGAGTTTTGTCAATTTTCGATGGCAAATTCATAGCGCAGTTTAAGTTAGAAACGTTGTTGCAGATAGAAAGGAGAAAAAGATAGCAAATATCTCTTCAAGAGATATTGAATGATACAAAATGGATTTCCACAATTTACGAAAGCAACGTTTCTGGAAGAAAGAAGAGAAATTGAACAATCTCTAAATTCCATCGAATTTCATTCTCGGAGGACAACAAAGAAGACCGTGACATAAGACGGCATGCGGTATACGTGAAATGGAAGAAAACATCTTATATTTATTTATCCATTAAAATAATTTGATTCGAATAAATTATGATTGTTTATCTTGTATTTTTAAAACTGTTTATTTTTTAAGAATAATATATATAAATTTTCTTACATATAAATTACTATATGTGTGGAAATCATCGTCATTACTAATTTTATGCTCAACATTTATTTGTGAAAATGCAGTTGCAGCTAGTCTCAAAATCATGATATTGGAGCAAATATACTCGGTAACTGAGGTAAATTAACTTCCAAAATATTTAAATATTTTCATGGTTTTGGAGTTCCTCTATAAGAGATGCACTCCTCACAAAGCTTCTTTCCTTCCATCTAATATTGTTTTAGAAAGGTTGTCATGTATCGTACACAGAGGATGACATTCCCTTGCATAGCCTGAATGTGCTAGAGGTTAGGATATTGACACAAAGTCCAAAAGCCGCGGGTTCAATTCCCGTTACTGGAAGGCGACTACAGCAATATTATTTCTACAACAATATTCTTTCCTATCCATCTAATATTGTTGTAGAAAGGTTGTTATGTATGGTATACAGAGGATGACATTCCCTTGCATAGCCTGAATGTGCTAGAAGTTAGGACATTGACATGAAAGTCCAAAAGCCGCGGGTTCAATTTCCATTACTGGATGACGGTCTACAACAATATACTACAATATTTCTACAACAATATTATGTCCTATCCATCTAATATTGTTTTAGAAAGGTTGTCATGTATACAGAGGATGACATTTCCTTGCATATCCGGAATATGCTAAAGGTTAGGACATCGACACGGAAGTCCAGAAGCCGCTGGTTCAATCCCCATTACTGGAAGACGATCTTCAGCAATATTCTTCCCTATCCATCTAATATTGTTGTAGAAAGGTTGTTATGTATGGTATACAGAGAATGACATTCCTTTGCAATAGCCTGAATGTGCTAGAGGTTAGGACATTGACACGGAAGTCCTGAAACCGCGAGTTCAATCCCCATTACTTCAAAACAGTCGTTACAGTGACACTCGACCGCGAAAAGAGGATTGGCGGACCATTAGGAAACAAGATAAATATTCAAACTAAAATGAATGAATATAGTTCAAAAATAGTTTTAATAAAGTTGTATTAATAAATTGTGTTAATAAGTCGATCCTTCCGCCTCCCACACCTTTCGGTTATAAGGCAAACATACTCTGATAACTGCCGTTACGGCGGCAATCCTGCTGGACCACAACAGAACCCGCAAGGGCAACCCGGCAAGCTTAATGCAACAATAAAACAGATCAAAACAGGCCATTTAGTGGCAAACGACTAGTTTAATTTAAGTTAGCTAGTTAACAGCCGAAAAAGTCCATTCCTGGTTCCATTTGAACCTAGTCCTAGAATTTTTTATTATTTAATTACTCTAATATATATACTGCTGGCCACTGTAAATGCAACACCCTGAAGGAAACATGCAAATAACATGAAATTTACAACATGCATTAGCGGAGGTGAGATATGCAAATGATTAGAATTTCAGCGCAGACTCACATCACGCGCGCCTGTGGCGCCACTTCAAAGCGCTATTTAAGGCTTGGAGATTTCGACGATTTCAAGTTCGGCAATTGTGTTTTTCTTGTGGTTTTTTCAAAAAAACGATCAATTATGCCTCGTCGAAAACAGCGATCATCTTTTGATCAAGTATCCGAGTTCGACAGAGGAAGGATAGTGGCCTACCGAGATTGTGGATTATCTTTCAGGGAAATCGGTAGTCGTGTTGGACGAAACCAAACAACTGTAATGCGGATATGTGATCGTTGGATGCAGGAGGGTACGACAGACCGGCGTGTTCGATCGCATCCACCTCAGCGCACCACTTCACGTGATGACAGGCAAATTGTGCGCATGACAGTGACGGATCGCTCAGTCACATCACGAACCATAGCACAGCACATGCAGTCTGTAACGCATCATCCAGTGTCTGCGCGTACCATTCGACGCCGTTTACAGCAGAGTGGTCTGTCCGCAAGACGTCCATTGCTTTGTCTACCCTTGACGCAGAACCACAGACGTCTCCGCCGCCAATGGTGCGATGACAGAAGGATGTGGACGGCAGAATGGAATGAAATTGTCTTTACTGACGAGTCACGCTTCTGTCTGCAACACCACGATGGTCGCATTCGAGTCTGGAGACACCGTGAAGAGAGGATGCTGAACAGCTGGGTTATGCACCGCCACACTGGTCTTGCACCGGGTATTATGGTATGGGGCAGTATTGGATATCACTCTCGCACACCTCTAGTACGCATTGCCGGTACTTTAAACAGCCAGCGCTACATCTCCGAGGTGTTGAAGCCAGTTGTCCTTCCTTACCTTCAGGGCTGGCCCACAGCCATATTTTAACAGGATAAAGTCTCTTTGAATCAATGCCGAGGCGTGTGGCAGCGGTGATATCAAAGAATGGCGACTACTCTGGCTACTGATTTTGGCAGGAACCACACTTCACAGAAGTCTATAAATTTAATCATTTGATACTTGGTCAACATGTTATCTACAAAATAAATTTTGTTGTGATATCTCTTGTCTTTCTTGGTGTTGCAGTTTGGGTGTCCAGCAGTGTATATACATATACATACACATACACATATATATATAAATATATATACATATACATATACATATATTTTTTACCATATGCCAGATTTACTCAAGTTTATTTATGATATATCTTAAACAACTACTGCGTATTAGCAGTATGATAAACAATGCAAATAATATACAATACAATAATATTCAACAAATAATAACAAACTGCTAGCCATAGTAAGCATACAATATTCAATATAATTATACTCAAATATTACAAGGATTAACACTATTCAAATCAAAACAAACTTTTCAAATAGCATACTTAAGAAAAATTAGCTCTTAAATATATTTAACTTGCAAAGAGCTATCAATTAATTTTATTGCTACTAAAAACAAATTGTAATTTCTTTTAGTTATTTATTTCTAATTTCTTAATTAAATATAAAAATTCAAATATTTTTCTGATAATATTAGCATTTTAATTTTAATTTTAATTTAAGCAATATCCAGTAGCCTTTACCAGATACTTGAAGTAAGCTCCGACGAGGCCCGAACCCAGGAACTCCTCCATCCCAATTGAAGACGAAGGCCCCAAGCTGACCTTTTGGCACTCATAATTTTCCATTATGTTTTGCAAGTAAGACAATTTCTAATTTACCATATTCAAATGCAAAAGCTATTAATTAACAAATTTCCTGCTTATTAACATTAGGCCCTGGCACAACTAATTATTCCACCATAATAAAACAATTATGAACTTAACTTTTAGCCCCATTATGATGGAGTTATAACACTTATCAATATCAAGAAAAGTAACGCACATCATAATACAGCACCAAACCAATGAACAAAGTCAAAGAAGACACCAGAGCAAGCAGTTAAAATGCATCCAGATAGCCAGCCGAAATAGCACCACTACAGCCAAGCCACCGCTTGTATTAGCAGCCAAGGAGGTCCCAGGCAACACCGGTAAGTAGTATTAAATTTGCATTATAGTGTTAAGATTAAAAACTATAGAAAAGCCAAAGTAAAAATATGCCATACCTTTCCAATAACCACCATTCAAAACAGGGATAAAGAAAGGCCATAGCACAAGGGTGAACAAAGGTATAAGTTACAAAACCATTTAGAATGCCTCCAAAAACTACTTAATTCAGACAAATTAGTTAAAACATATAACCCAAGGTTAACATTTAATTTATTCCCATTATACCAGCTAACGAGCGAAGATTACAGGCAAGTAAAGACAAGTTAAGATTCATTAAAACAACTTACTTTGAGTTATAAAGAACGCTAAAACAATACCCATGTAACAAAGTACTCACCCTAGTTAAAGTAATTCTATTTACCAATTACCATTTACAAACAAATCAAATGCCAATTCAGCTAAGCTATCTAGGCGCATAGCAAAGAAATTATACAGAGTGCAATTTATAAATAAGTTTCTAACAAATTACCATTAAGCATATATAATTTAGAAGTAAAGCAATTGTAACTTACATTGATATACACTAGTTGTTTAGGAATTTTTCTTATAACCCATTAATATAATTATTTATAATTTTTACCACAATTACAATTCATAAATCTTTACTTACATAACAAATATTTATTTTCCTAAATTTTAATTTAATTGTTTAAGATCTATTACTTACAGCTACAAGAATCATAAATATCAAGAACAATACATAAAAAAATAAATATTCAATTAATAAATTAATTAATTAATATACTTATTTAATTATTTTATTGACCTATTATATATTTATCTATTTATTTAATTTTGCCATTTATATTTACCTTTTTTTTATTTTATAAGACACTGTCAGGGCCCGAACAGAAGAACTCACCTGCCGAAAGGCCAGGCGAAGACCCCGGGGCACCGGAATGACATTTTTTATTCATATAATTATCCAACTGAGTTACAAATGACTGACTTTACCACTTTAATACTTTAGTAAGACATGCACTTTAATTCATAAATATTATTAAATTGCACATTTATATTAAATAATTATAATGACACTAAAATACGATTCAACCTGCAAAATCTTTGAACACATTGATACAAGTTGCAGTAAGTTATAACTGCAATTTAAAGCATTACAGCAAGACAATATACTAAATTTTACACACATAAGACCACTAAAAGCAAACCAATAACATTTGCACACACAATAAAAATAATACATTTCCTACATGTACTCTTTGCACATGTTATACAATAAATATTATAGTTGTTGCTTTTTTTTTCTTTGGAGTTAACAAAGCACTTAATAACATATATGCTTCTTGATTCCTATATAAGATTTCTATCAATTAAATATATCTATATTTTTCTTTATTACAGTTCAATTGCG
This sequence comes from Dolomedes plantarius, assembly GCA_907164885.2. NCBI lineage: Eukaryota > Metazoa > Arthropoda > Arachnida > Araneae > Dolomedidae > Dolomedes > Dolomedes plantarius. Next base: position 89,326,396 of record OU015495.1, read on the forward strand.
CATAAGGTGGAACACTACCAACCGCAGTTCCGATCCAGCCCTTCATTCCTACACGCAGTGAGTCTCAAATACATTGAATAACAAGGCTCAGAATCAAAAAAAATAGTGCTAAACAATATTTTACATTAAATTGTGTATCATTTATTGACTAAAAAACCACAATAACCTTTGTATTGATGTATTATATTAAAATAGGTGTGTAACCAGTTTTTAATTCCATAAATCTATATTTTCTGCTTATTTACAAAGACTGTCCCGATTCAGTGAAAGGTAAGTGGAAATCCATGAGCTCTTTTACTATGAATCTAATCTGTCTGATACAGTAGTAATTAGTAAATAATTCAGCTTTTGTCCAACTTTCATAACCTGAAGGAAAATGATCTCTGTGCTTTTGAAAGTAAATGCATTCATAAATGCAGTGGTCGACTGTTTGTACGCTGCCGCACATGCATTTATCATCTTTTCTGTGAAATCTTTTTTGGTAATCGCCAAAACTACCATGTCCTGTCATGGCCTGATTTAAATAAAAATCGCCACGTAATCTTTGCTTTTAACTTCTTTGAAAATTTCAAAGATTTTTCTGCCTTTCGTACTTAATTCCCATCTAGTTTGCCAGTTATTCATTTCTTCTATTTCTATCATTTTTCTTTATTTTCCTTCTTGTCCATTTATACTTAATTCCAATCTCTTCTAACTCGGTCGCTTGCTTTGCAGCTTTGTCCGCTTCTTCATTGCCCAGTATACCCACATGGGCCTTAACCCAATGCAGATATATCTCTAAGTTATGCTTTCTGATCTCTCTTTTAATACTATCTATTGTCTCACCTTTGTAATCTGTGGTACGTAAAGCTTCCAATGTACTTCTAGAATCCGTAAATATATCAAACGTATTTATACTTCTAGTTACCATTAGATTTATGACTATTTGTGTTGCGCGTTTCTCGGCCATATAGGAGTTGCCCCCTTCTATTCTTTCCATTATGATTTCTTTCTCTTTGTTCTCGTCCATATATAATCACACCAGCGCCAACTTTTTCATTAATTTTCGATCCGTCAGTATAAATTATTGTACTAATTTTAGGAGTATAAACGTAGGTCCAATCAATCTGAAATAAATCCTCAATGGTCCGTATTTTTTTAACGCGCGTTTCACTGTTTTCTGTATTATATATCTTCCCATCTATTTCTTTTTTGTCTTCATATAAATAAAATAATTTTTTTAAAGCTCTAGCCACTTGCTGCAATGGCATACAGCCGGCCAATAATGATAAATTGTGTTAATATTAAAAACATTTTAATTATTGAAAAATATAAATAAACATCCAATAATAATATTTAATTGAAATTTATGTCATTAAAAATTAGCAAAAATTCAAAATTCATTGCATTGTTAGAAATCTTTTTATTACATAGAAATTGATTAAATTGCTTTACCGCAGTCAGATGAGGAAATCCCTTCATTTAAAATTAATTGTTTTTAATTAAATTCATGTAATGAAAATTTCGGTGTTTTAACTAGTTAGACGCTGTCTGTAATCATATTCTGCATGAATACAATCTCCGTATATAGCGCGGTTAAAATCTCCTTCTCAATAATGAGCTACTTAGTTTGAATGTCAAAGCAGAGAACTTCTATGATTACCATATTTTGATTTTTAGGGAACAAAATCCCGGTTTCAGTGAGCATTGTGTTTCTACTTGAAAAGGTAATCAAGACCTATTTTGAAATGTTGCTGAGTAAAGCGCAAATCTTAAGCTTTTGACCTTTAGCTTACGAGGCCCATTTTTTCAATTCCCTCTTTAAAACGGCCTTTAAGGGGGTTATGTATGTATGTATGTATACATACATATCAGTGTTTCAATGATATTGAAGTCGGGGGACTGTGGGAGTTAGGTAACATGTTTGCCTTTGTTTTCATGTTATTCGAGCCACAATATGACAGGTCTGTCTGTATGGACAGGAGCTTTGTCATCCTGGGAAACACCCTCTCCAACGGGAAACAATATTTGCATCATAGGACGGACCTGGTTGGCAAAATTTTCGACATAGTTCTTCCCAGTGTATCTCCCTTTTAGGGTTACAATCAGACTTGCTGAAAACCATGAGACAGCAGCCCAAACCATGTCAGATCCGTCTCCATGATTGATAGTTTGCACAAGACAATCAGAATCATATATTTGTTTGGTTGTTTTCCAGTAGAGCGCACGTCCTCTTGTGGGGAACAATGGGACCAATGATTATTCTGACCTCACAACATTCTTTCACATATCACTTGACCAGGATTTGTGCTCGTGGCTCTATCGTGGACGACGTTTTGCATTCACGTCTGTTACAAGTGGCTTGGGAATTGTTACTCATCCGTAAATGTTTTGTTTGTGAAGTTCCCTCATACTTATAATGGCTGATACGGGAATCTGTAGATGCATATCGAGCTTTATGGTCAATCTGGTTGCAGTTGTTTTATTTTTCAAATCACAATCCGCTTCAACACTCGTCCGTCTCTTTCACTCAGCTCTCCTTTTCTTCCTATTCTGTTTCGCAGACGATGTTTATCCGTGCATTCTGTATGCTGTCATGACATTCGATGCCATGGCTCTAGCAACACCCCGAACCCAAGTGGTTGACACAAGAGATATTCCCATTTGACGCGCTCCAACAGTCTGCCCTCTTTGCAAGGTCTGCAAGATTTAACAACTTACGTTATTCCCCCAAAACCACGATGCCCATAGCTTCATTATTGCTACCTGACGGTAGAATAATATATATACTATATTCTATAGAAAATACTGGGGGCCATACTTCTATTTTAAGAAATACAAACCACTTTCCTGAACACCACTAATATTTATAGGTGTTTCTATTATTTGGATAACCACCTGTGTGTATATATATATATATATATATATATATATATATAAAATAGAAGTGTGGCCCCCAGTATTTTCTATAGAATATAGTATATACATTAGTTATCAAAAATTAAGGAAAAATCACAAAAAGAGGGATAACACGTTCAAAACTAGGCCAATCTGTTTAAAATTGGAATATGTTAAGTAAAAGGTTCTGAACAATACTACAATATGCAAAATAGTGGCGCTGAAGTCGGAATACGTCATTTGCGAGGAGCATAAAAGTGCATGTCTCAGAGCAAGGCGGCAATTGTCGCTGCGGGGCTGAGATTAGACATCTCGCATAGCCAAATTGTAACAATGACCTCCAGGCATCATTTGACCGAAGAACTGTGATGGCGAGCTATTGGGAGACTAGATGCAGGACAAAGTCAGACAGAAGTGGCCAGATATGCGAGTCCGTCCGTGGTTCGTAGACTTTGGCAACAATTTCTAACCACGGATTCGGCATTCAGGATGTTCAGCCAAGAACGGCCATACGCTACGACGAGTACCGATGACCGATGACCGATACTTGTCATTATGCGCACGAAGGAATAGAACCGCAACTCCGTCTGCAAGCTCCGTCTGCAGATCCTCCCTCGCTGCAAGGGAGGTTGGTATCAATGTCAACCGTGCGTAGAAGGCTTCACGAAGGTTGTCTTTTTGCGAGGCGACCATCCATTTGCGTCCCGCTCACGTCACGCCATAGGGGTGAGCGTTTGCAGTGGGCACGTCAAAATGTCCACTGGACGCGTGATCAATGGAGGGATGTTCTCTTTCTGAATGTGTCCAGGTTTAGCCTCCAAAGCGATAGTAGGCGTATTTTGATTTGGAGAGAACCTGGAACTCGTTTTCATTCATCACACACCCATGATAGAGATGCATACGGATCAGGCAGTGCCTGTGTTTGGGGTGGTATCTCTTTGGGTGAACGCATAGATCTCCATGTCTTTCCCCGTGGAAATGTGAATGCTCACACTTATAGAGAGGACATCCTTGATGCTTATGTGTGCCCTTATGCCGGGGAAATGGGTGATGCTATCGTGCTACAGAACGATAACGCGAGACCGCACAGGGCTCGCAGCGTGGATGCTTATCTTGAGCAGGAAGCAATTCAGCGCATGGAATGGCCAGCTCGATCACCGGACCTGAATCCTATCGAGCATGTTTGGGACTCTTGAGGATAACGTATATCTGCTCTCAATCATCCTCTTACGACCCTAGCCACGCTTTCAACTGCTTTTGAAAGAACAATGGCTCTCACTTCCTACCGAACTCATAGACTGCATAATTGACAGCATCACACATCGCTGTATGTGCTGTATTGCTTTTCGGGGGGATCATACGCCATATTAAAGGTTCTTATCCTATACCTAACTGACACATCCGATTTGTTCATTGTATACATATGCTAGTTTCTATAACATCATAATTGTCTGGCGATCTCTTTTTATGCTATTTTATACCTACCTATGTGTTGTATAATGTGTATAAGTTTCATTAAATTCTACGCGTAACCTTTTGAGTAATCGCTATTTTTGGTTTTTCCTTAATTTTTGATAACCAGTGTGTATGTGCATGTGCATACCGGGTGGGCAAAAAGTCCGTATAAACTTTAAAAATTCATAAAAACCGGAAAAATAACCAAAATAAAAAAGGGTTTGCAGGGTTAGGATCGCTAGGTCACGGCATTTTTATTTTTTTTTTTTTTGAGACAGGAAAAAAAAAACTAAAAAATCGACAGGTGGCGCTGACCTACACGACTGAAAGAAAATATACTCAAATAACGGAAAGAATGCTTCTAAATCGTTTATTACAGCAGTAGGTGTTCCACATGACCCCAACCACAGGGGATTGGGCACTGCAGGATAGTCACAAATCCAGGAACGGCAGAGTGCAGCAGGTCCGGATGTATACATGACACCTCTCGGCGAATCGCGGAACAGCGGTGAACTGGTTGTTGATTAGGAGCGCACGTTCTTATAACCGTCTCATTTGCATATTTCCACAGAATTCGCTTGTACCAGCGCCACCTGTGGGCTGTTTTTTTAGGGAGGATTTTCCTGTCTTAAAAAAAAACCCGTGACCTAGCGTTGCTAACCCTGCAAACCTTTTTTAATTTTGGCTATTTTTCCGATTTTTGTGAATTTTTTAAGTTTATACTGACTTTTTGCCCACCCGGTATATATATATATATATATATATATATATATATATATATATATATATATATATTATTCATTCCCACACCGTAAGTAAATGGTTAAGGTGACTGGGTAGTAGCCATACTAGTTTCGTTCAGATGAATGTTAACCTACGGAGAAAATTTCTACAATGAATGTCGGTTTAGCTTTAAAGATTTTTTTTAATTGTACTACGTAATAGAGAATGACATTTTCTACTTGGGTATCTATTTCATTCTTCAAAAGAAACACCATGGCAGAAATGGAGTACACTCTGTTTTAAACCTTCACCGGGCGCGCCATTTTTTGGAATAGCAGCAGGCGCGCGTGGCACAAAGTGCAACCTTTCTTTCAACTTTGATTATTCCTTTTATAATAAACTTTTTTTTTTCAAATTGAAAATAACAATTCTGCGCTTTATTACAAGATATAAAATGTTGATAATATTGAGATATATTTATAATTAAAGGCCAAAAAAAGGCAGATACAATCGCCTTATTTCAAAACTGTCCGATTTATTGGATTTAAGGAGAACTTGCGAATTGATTCCTATTACGTCCAAAAACCTAAACAAACAATGAGATTGTCCATCTTCGTGATATGCGGAATACCCTGTAACAGCTGCACATTGGATCGACTACATAAACTCCTGCTTTTGTCGTATTGTAATAAAGTATAATCGCTGGTTTACCACGGTTAAATCACGACTAAGAATGAATGGAAAGGAATAGGGGTAAAAAAATCAGACCTGCATTACAAAGGGGTGTAGCTATAAATAGAAACTGCTTAGAACATTTAAAAACAAACCATTGAAAATTACAAAAATATTGCACTTTGTATACGCGCTCGCCCGCTGAAGGGTTAAACGCAAATAATTTCGTTTTGGTGGACAATATTTCTAACATTAATAAACTGAATTGTGTCGATAGTGTATCGGTATATATTGTATCGGTAGTCAAAGTTGTTTAGTATAGATCTGACAGCCTTGATATCTGAACCCATTGCTAGGGTAGCGAGAGGAGGTCGTTTATAAGAGAAATTATTAAAGAAATTAACGCTGCAATTCTTATTTTCTGACGATTATACAACTTCTGGGAATTCACCCTTAACGTCCCATGGCTACACCATTGATGACAGAGATTGTCTTATTCTCGCTTCATCCCGTACAGAAAAGCTGTTACGGTGGGTCGGCAAATTGATTAGGAGCAGTACAGCCATCTTTTGCAACTTCTAACTGGGACGAGCAGCTTAAAGCCGATCCCGACGGTCTACAAACACACGAGCCTATCACGGGGTTGGATTCTAAAACCCCAGACTCCGAAGACTAATGCTTAAAACACTGCATCCGGGACGTTGTGTTACTGCGTTGGCTAAGAGATTGTTGACATGACCTGTGATTGGTTTGACGTATCCCGTGGTCAATGAATAGACTCTGCGACTGGTCAAAGTTTGTAACGCTCCGAATCTAGTGTGAACAGGCTAGCCATTTGGCCATCTTACGCTGCCTGTTATAATTTCTAACCTCATAACGACTTTTTGATAAGACCAGCATCGAACCCGGCTCGGAACTACTACGCTCGAGGGTGGTAGTTGTTAAGCTTTAGCTTACGGGGCCCATTTTTCCAATTCCCTCTTTAGAACGGGAAATTTTATACCCCCTATGTAAGAATGGCCATTAAAGAGGTTATATATATATATATATATATATATATATATATATATATATATATATATATATATATATATATATATATATAATATATATATATATATTCAGCAATTGTACAATTTTCTTGGGATACATGTTATCCCGGCTCGAAAGGAAAAGGTTAAAGTGAGCTATTCGGGTATCTATTTTAAGGATCTGACCTTGCAACTTTAATCACGAACACAGATAAGCAGATCAGAATTTTATTTCTCCTATCTTGGGTCCTAAAATCAGCTTCGTGGAAGACGAGCCGTTATAAATTTTAAATGGAGACATTTATTTTCCCCTTGAACACACAATCGTAAAAATGAATAGTTTTTAAAAACCTCCCTCTTAAAATTTATCCATAGCATTTTCTCTGTTAATTCATTTTAGAGCCCATGTTTTGCAGTATATTTCTCCGATGAAATATTTCTGGAATATCCAAAAGCTACGCACAAACAAACAAAAAAAAATACACGAACTACATTTTTTTTCAGCGGTTTACTTATTTTTCTCGAGACACAGTTTCCAGCGGAGAGATGAACATGAAATATTTTTCTACGCCTTTACAGCTACATTAAAAAACTTTCTATTCAATGAGCGAATAAAATCGTTATTTTCTTCTTGTAGAAACACCTGTAGGGTAAAAATGTTTTCGTGTTAGCGGTGCATTATGAGAAAGATTTTTTTATTTATTGCAATCCCATTAAATGTCGTATCTATCTTAGCTTAAAAATAGAAACCCAAAGAGGCTTCATCTTGTGGCAGAGAAAAATTCAACGGCAGATGAGAGTGCTTTTTATCGCAAGGTATGAAATTTCGCAAAAGGGCGGTGTTATCATAATCTTACATATACACATCATTGAAACTCCTTAAAATAACTACAGCTATAAAACATTGTATTTTAAGCAAAAGAGGCAAAGTAGCGATATATAATTGTTTAAAGACTGAATAGCACACATACGGAAAATAGTGAAGGAAAATATGATTTTCATACAGTCACGTGGAGCTTGTTAAATAAAACACCCCTCTCGAGATGAAAATGGATTCCACCGATGATCTTATAGTGCCACCCGGCTATTGCAAATGAAATCTACTGATATTTGCGTAGGTATGTAAAATGAAATTGTGGGGAAAGAAAATGTGAATAGTAAGAATAAATATGTATTTATATTATAGAGAAAAGTAACCGGACATCCCCTCGCAATAAAATGCGCCCGCCTGCTGTTTCCTACAAATTTGCAATGCCTCATGAATAAATTTAAAATTGAGGAAACGGTAAAAAAAGGAAGCGTCTGGATTCCCTGTTTCGTTTCACATTGTGATTCTTACTGAGAATGTCGAGGTGGGAACGAAGCGACTTCAAAAAAGGGTGTTAAGATAGCCGCTTGTGTACAAGAGACACTACAAAGCGTTTAAACATCCAAATCAACGGTTTAGGAGTCAGAGCCTGGCAGTAGGGTAGAATAGTTTCTCTCAACCTTCGATAAGTACAATATGATAAAAAAATAGTAATAGGATACGTCAAAGTCAGGGAATAGAAATTACTTATAATAGAAGCATTACTGTGCAACAGTAAAGTGCGCAGGCGAGTGATATTGCTCGATACTCTGTATAAACACGTACCATCAGCAGAGAATCTCGTTTCACGGGGTGTTTCGTGGTCATGCGGCTGCTCAAATGTTGTTCGTTGAATGGCTTGATGCAGAGAATGTTTCTGTTGGATTTAAAAACAAAGGGAAGTGTACTGCAGACCAACGAATCCATATATACTGTGCATCAGTCTGATAGCCGTATGTGGAAATGGCAGCAGTCGAGGAAATGGTATTTATCCTCAAAGTGAACATATCCTACATTCAAGTTTGAGTCAGGAGTCCCCAGTGTCCTTGTTTGGGGCTGTTTTACGTAGTACGATGGCAATGAACGTAGCTTTTAACCAGAAAGTTTATCTTGACATCCTTGACAATCATGCCCTATTAACTACATGGTAGTACAACAGAGAAGACAGAGCCCGTTACCAACACAATAATGCCTCTATCCATGAAACAAGATCTATCGCACAAGGTTTTGACCTATTATGAAACGTATCGTATTTAGACTGGCCTGCGAAGAGCCTAAATCTCAATTCCATAGATTATCTATGGAATTAAAGTGCTCAATACGATGCTTTGAACACAGGTCTGATACGATGAAACAGCTGGCATCCACCTTACTGACGGGACAGAAGAGAATTTTCCTTTTTTCCTTTCTTTTTTTTTTTTTTTTTTGAGGGAGGGGCTCTGAAATCTTGTCGAAAGTTTGTTAGCATGTACACATTTAAAATCAGGATTTGACTCCCGGTCTCAGAAGAAAATCATTATAATGGAGGGAATCTTTTCCTGTATTTTTAATATGTGTATCTACGAGGCAGATACTTATACTAAAATCTGAAAGCATTTTAGGGACAATCTGATAGTCGTGTGAATCATTGATCTCCAAGATTTTTTTCATTGTTTACCCCATGAAGAAATATTTGATCTTTTATTAGCTTCTATGTTCATTACTAAAACACCTTGCACTATATCAATCAAAGATGTTAATTTTACCTTGTAAAATAGAAAGTAACAATATATTATACCAAATCATGTAGAATGAATAAACCTCTAATGACGAGACTAAAAATTTGCTTGCCCTGTAAGTTAATCGCTCTAAATTCTCATAGTTTTTTGTAGCCTTCAATAACATAATCTTTTTGAAATTTTGCTTACAAAGATCTAGATATGTACAATTTGTGCGACTCTAAATGAAGGGAAGGCGATATTGCTCGTTGTTCACAAAGGATCTCAAATTGACTTTGCAGTGTTACAACGATGGGTGACTCCTAATCTATCCTCGAGAGAATTTTGATCACCAGCAATGCCTGATCGGCCTTTGATCGTCGATACCGGCTATAAATAAGTTAAACATTCAAGTAATATTAAAACTTAAATCAATAAAAATCAGAAAAAATTAATCGCTTTGGCTACTAATTATTACACTGCTGGCCACTGTAAATGCAACACCCTGAAGGAAACATGCAAATAACAGGAAATTTACAACATGCATTAGCGGAGGTGAGATATGCAAATGATTAGAATTTCAGCGCAGACGCACATCACGCGCGCCTGTGGCACCACTTCAAAGCGCTATTTAAGGCTTCGAAATTTCGACGATTTCAAGTTCGGCAATTGTGTTTTTCTTGTGGTTTTTCAAAAAAACGATCAATTATGCCTCGTCGAAAACAGCGATCACCTTTTGATCAAGTATCCGAGTTCGACAGAGGAAGGATAGTGGCCTACCGAGATTGTGGATTATCTATAAGGGAAATCGGTAGTCGTATTGGACGAAACCAAACAACTGTAATGCGGATATGTGATCGTTGGCTGCAGGAGGGTACGACGGCCCGGCGTGTTCGATCGCATCCACCTCAGCGCACCACTTCACGTGATGACAGGCAAATTGTGCGCATGGCAGTGACGGATCGCTCAGTCACATCACGAACCAAAGCACAGCACATGCAGTCTGTAACGCATCATCCAGTGTCTGCGCGTACCATTCGACGCCGTTTACAGCAGAGTGGTCTGTCCGCAAGACGTCCATTGTTTTGTCTACCCTTGACGCAGAACCACAGACGTCTCCACCGCCAATGGTGCGATGACAGAAGGATGTGTACGGCAGAATGGAATGAAATTGTCTTTACTGACGAGTCACACTTCTGTCTGCAACACCACGATGGTCGCATTCGAGTCTGGAGACACCGTGAAGAGATTATGCTGAACAGCTGCGTTATGCACCGCCACACTGGTCCTGCACCGGGTATTATGGTATGGGGCGGTATTGGATATCACTCTCGCACACCTCTAGTACGCATTGCCGGTACTTTAAACAGCCAGCGCTACATCTCCGAGGTGTTGGAGCCAGTTGTCCTTCCTTACCTTCAGGGCTTGCCCACAGCCATATTTCAACAGGATAATGCGTGACCACACGTGGCACGCATTGTCCAACGGTTCTTCGTCAATCGCCAGATTGAATTGCTTCCCTTGCCGCCTCGCTCTCCGGATCTTTCACCGATAGAAAACATGTGGTCCATGGTTGCTCTACGATTGACCCAGATTCCATCCCCAGCTGCCAGAGCAGATCAACTTTGGCAACGTGTGGAAGCTGCTTGGTCTGCTGTACCCCAAGAACTCATCCAAAGTCTCTTTGAATCAATGCCGAGGCGTGTGGCCGCGGTGATCTCCAACAATGGCGGCTACTCTGGCTACTGATTTTGGCAGGAACCACACTTCACAGAAGTCTATAAATTTAATCATTTGATACTTGGTCAACATGTTATCTACAAATAAATTTTGTTGTGATATCTCTTGTCTTTCTTGGTGTTGCAATTTGGGTGACCAGCAGTGTATTTTTAAATATGTATGGTAAGTCATTCAATATAAAACGTCCTCATATCACCAAAGTAACTAAGTGGTCGAATATCCCTTGAGTCTCAATTCCTGCCATACAAGTCGATCGGTATTAATCTGCCATCCAATCAGCAGAAGGATTGACTACAGGCATAAGATATTGTAAAAACAAGTAATAAATTCATGTTAAAGATGTAAAATCTTCATAAAAATAAACAAGAAGAAATATTTATTTACCCTTGACCCTGGGTAGTTGAGAGAACATGGAGAAATACGAGTGGAAAGTCTTTCAAAATAATATATCACAACACCAAGGTAGATCGATAGTTTGAGTATCCACCTGCAGCCGTATCCCCAGTGCTCGCAGTCTGTCGTTACAAATTTAATATACCCTAAAAACGTAGTTTATAGAGACCGTAATCTCTTTATATATGTCTTACATGCTTTAATTCTTATTGTATAGTCACAGGCAATGAATTTCCAGCGTTTGATGCCGAGTAAAATTATTTTATTAAATTATGAAGCAAATTTCCGTGGACAATATCCCACTATAGAAACTGAATCGTAAATAAAATAATTAAAAATAAATTCATGAAATATTTTCCTTGTTGTCTACTTTTGATCCTGAATGGGAACACTTTAAAATTAAGTGAGCAACAAGCTCACATAAAGTCCTTTCAAAAATCCGTTGTTTCTGTGGATTTTAGAAAATAAAATACAGAGTGTCCGGGCTAAAGGTATCCAAACGTTATGAATTATTTTTATGGAACTACCCATTATGATTTAAAAATATTTATATAAATAAACATCTCACCAAGTTTTAATATCAGTCATAGATTTCGATCATAGTATCATAGATTTCGATGTGTACATCTTTTGTAGCACGACTAACGGCTAAATGATAATCCAGTTCTCTCTAATGTTTCGTAGCATATTAGGCATTATTAGACATTTTTTTTTCTTAGGGATTCATTAAATCCGTTGTGTATAAATAAAAAACTGAAACTGTGGATGAGTTGAAGAAGCGTATCATTCAAGCAATTCGTGTAACACCCCTGATATGCTACGAAACACTTTGAGAGAACTGGATTACCATTTAGATGTTTGTCGTGCTACAAAAGGTGCATACATCGAAATCTATGATACTATGATTGAAATCTATGACTGATAGTAAAATTTGGGGAGATGTTCTTTCTTTATAAATAATTTTTTTTAATTCTAATGGGTAGTTCCGTAAAAATAAGCCTTAACTTCTGAATACCTTTAGCCCGGACACCCTGTATGTTGTTGTTTGACGGAGCGGGGCTCTTGTCAATGAAAACATTTGCGCTTTAACCGCGAGAATTTTCGGCTGCTTTCAATATAGGTGAACTCCCATCGCCCCCTGGTACTACCTTATTTTTGACTGAGCACCCCCATTGGTTGACATATGGGAGAATCGTATATTCTCCAACTCTCTCTAACCTCTTAGGACTTTCCGATCTACAGATTCAACGTGCCCCTATCTGGCCTGTACACGATGGTATTTAATGGCATTCGTCGGGATTTGAATTGAGCACCCCAGTCCCAAACCCAATGCGCTACCTCCGGGCTACCTCGGGCCAGTAAATAAAATATAAGGAGTTTAATAATTCCAAATTAGTAGTCCTTCAAGTTACTCCTCATTCATTTAAAAAGGTCATTAATTTTTTTCTCGTGTGGTAAATTTAAATACTTTGCTACGATGTTAATTATATAAAGTTATTTACAACTTCATTTACAACGGTTTCGCCTTTAACTAACATCACTCATGTCGAATTAATCATTCTCTCTTGGACGTCAAAGTATTTAAAGGTCAAAGAAATGTTTCAGACTCATTAGCGATTAAAGAACAAAATTTAATTAATTTATTCATTTTACGGAGGGATTTTTGCTCTTTTGTACTCTCGTATCGCTCACTGCTTATTCAACTTCAAAGAGATGTATTTTGAATGCCTCAAAAGTACAGGGTGTATCAAAATAACTTTACAAAATTTAAAAATTTATGTATAAAAAGTATACAAGGTAGGAACTGGAAATTCACAGATGTGTTACCGCTTATATTAGTTTTTTTTCTGCGTCAAAAAAGTTCAACAGGGGGCAATAGTTGCTCCGTGAAAGCGAAGGATGTAAAATGGCTACTCCATCAGATAAAGCAATATATGTTGGCTGGTATTTCGAAACCGATTCTGTTACGCAAGTAAACCGCCAAAACGTCAGAATTTGGGGATCTGAAAACCCACATCATGTCATTGAACATATCAGAAACAGTCCTAAAGTGCATGTGTGGTGCGGATTAATGGCAGATTGTGTGATTGGACCATTCATCTTCCACGAACAAACGGTAACAAAAGAAATTTACTTAGACATGATTCAGATTTTTGCTGTCCCACAAATTTCTTATTTACATCCCAAAATCATTTAGCAACAAGATGGTGCACCGCCTCATTGGGGTATGATTGCACGCGACTTTTTAAATGAGGAATTTCAAACAGGTGGATTGGACGAGATGGTCCCATCCAATGCCCGCCTCGATCTCCAGACATTACACCTCTTGAATTTTTTTGGGGGGATTTGTCAAATACAAAGTTTATTCAACAAAATTGGACAGTCTTAAAGAACTCAAAAAACGCATAATTGCTGCAATTTCATGTGTTGCGGAATCCATTTTGGAACGCTCTTAGGGTGAAATGGATTACCAACTGGATATTCTCCATGCCACAGAAGGAGCACATATTGAAATTTATTGACTATACTAAAAAAAACACTAATATATAGGGTAACACGTATGTGAATTTCTAGTTCCTACCATGAGTACATTTTTACATACATTTTTAAAATGTGTCAAGGTTTTTTGATACACCCTGTACGTAAAAATAATACATATGAAAAGCAAGCATAGTAAGAATATTATTAACTTTGCCTTTAAACAAATAATTTTCTCAGTTTTGACAGAAATTCCGAAACATTTAAGCTTACAACAGATTGATAAAATAGTTATTGTCTTTCTTGAAGCCCCAGCGGCACAGAAATATTTCATCCTTAATGGCTTGTTTATATATGGGATTATTCAGAGAGACTTTTATTCACTTCAAATCCATTAAATTATATCCATCCTAAGAGTATAAGAGAAACTTTCACTGCTTTCATTTTACCTCCTAGTAACATTTAACGACAGATATAATGGATTACATAAATCCCTTCATGTAAGCCGTAAACTTTCCAACAGCAGCAACATAACCCTGCCACTACTGCACACGGATATTATTCGAACATTTTTTAACCCGTTATTATCTACAGTACCTCATGGTTTGTTTCGAACTGTGGGGAAATGAAGAAGAATTAATGACAGTTCCTGATTTCACTTCTGTAAAGGAATATTTGCTGGATATTTTTTATTGAAAATATCGGGTGGCTGGGATATTTTTCTTAAAAAGTTAATGTTGATTTTTGGGGAGTACTTTAAAATAAGTAAATCCATATCATACAAAAAGTCTTAGTTTGTTTGTAATTCGATGCAGGACAAATAGGATGCGCTGGAGCCACATTTGGTAGAATATAGTACCCCAGATATGAGTTGAAACAGAATAAAAGGAGTTTCGATAATATCGGACCAAGACCTACTTAATTAGGATTGGCTAACATTGGGGAAATTTTGATCTTTGGCGAATTTCCGGTGATCTATTAATGACAATCAAATGATTACCAGATTTGATGGGAAATCGCCCCAAAAATTAAAACAAAATAAAATGAACGGGTAAATAAAGCAATGTTTAATCATGTTTCATACAGGGTGAAGCATATGAACTCCTTCATTTCAAAGGGTAAAAAATGAACGAATCAATTAACAGGAAAATAAGTTATAATTCCGAAAAGTACTATGAATCTAGTTTTTTCCCCATTAGGCTTTGAAAACAACATCACTGGGGTAGTGCCCATTATTTTCGATGCACTGCCGAAACGTTGCTTTTAAAGAACGTCTCGATTACGAAACCACGATATTCACAGGACCAACCCATGGTGCTTACTGACAACTAGAAAATCCTCCCGAAATGTTGCTACCACCCGCACCGCGAAAGAAGAGTTGTGAGCAGAGAGTAGGTACTCATAAAAATTAAACTATGGTTAGGGTGGGCAAGTCATCAGCAATAGCACATAAATAACACTGTTTCACAACCGTTGGTTAGAATACCGGGTCAAGGTCGGGACGCACAAGTTCGATCCTGATCTCTGCCAGACGGTCGCTACATTAGAGATTGACTGTTGGAGTGATTATGGTCCGTTTTTCAAACGTTAGTAATCCGTTTTTCAAACGTTAGTTTGAAACGGACTAACGTTAGTTTCAAACGTTAGTCCGTTTCAAACACATGACACAAGTTCACTGCGACAAAAAAAATTATCCTTGTCGAAAATAAAAGTTGAATTTATTTATTCATTTGAAAAAGTGAGAATAAAAGAAAAAATAAGGTAAACGGTAGGAAACTGATTTAAAGAAGAAAATCCTTTTGTACAAAGGAGAAAAAAATTTTCTTATAAAACAAGATTTTTTTTAATTAGGACGAATTTTTTAGTTACGCTGAGAATAAGATCTGACAACATGAACCAAATTTTTCCTTCATTTTAAAACTAGCAAATATCATTTTAAAACCAACAAATATCAAGGTCAATGTACAATTTAACCGCGAAAATCATCAAATTTTGTCATATGGGCTTGGCCAATCTATATATATATATATAAACAGTTCCGTGACTGACTGATTGACTGACTTACAGATAACGCACAGACCAAACCGCTGGACCTAAAGGGCTGAAATTTTGCATGACGATTTTTCTTATAGTGTAGGGGTGCACTAAGAGAGATTTTTGAAAAATTCTTCTTACATTTTTTTAAATTAAATTTTTAAGCTGTTTTTGTAACTTTTTTTAAGTTTGCATTTAAAATAATAATCTAAGGGTTGTAAAATTTATATCACGAGAAAGATCATAAAAATTCCTTTAAAAGGAAATCTTTTTCGAATCTTTACCTCCATTTTCTGATTTTTGGTGAATTTTTAAAGATTAATTTTTAGAAAATTTAATTTATTAAATGCTGATCACGAGATTTCTTTTTTTGTGATACTTTAAATTAAATTTACGTCACGGGGCATAACAACGAAATAAATTGACAAAAAAAATTTAAAATACATTAAAAGATAAAATTTAATCACTTGACTACTTGAGATGGAAGTTTTTTGATAATTTAATTCAAATTCGTATTTTTTATGGATATTAAACCTATGTATAAAACTGCAATTTCCCCTCAAAGTATGCTTCGCCATGACGATAAATAAGTTTTAAGGCCAAACTTTAAAAAACGCTGGCGTAGATTTAAGAGAAAAGTGTTTCTCCCACGGGCAGTTTTACGTAGCTTGCTCACGTGTAAGCGCGGACGAGCTTGGTAATATTAGTTCCTCCCAATGAAGAAACAAAAAATATTGTTTATTAGGAAATCCTCTATAAAGAAATTTCATTATTTTTTCATTGTCATTATCTTAAAATTTACTCCGTAGCGAAGCACGGGTATTCAGCTAGTATCACATACTTACGCCACCCATTTATCTTGTGAAAGACAAAAAAAAAATTCTGGAAAAGAAAGGACTAGCAGGAAAATAAGGAAGTGGTGTTTCAGAAAACTAGAAAACTGTTGAAATAAGGAGCTGTTAGGATCCTGTTTACATCGCCAGGCTATTTCAATATATAAAATACCAGCCTCGAAGTTTAGAGATGGAAGTTCGATCCTCGCAAGGGGCAGACTGTCGTTAAAAGGTGTCCAAACAATTAGCATTCATATTTCGGAATGTTAGATGGACAGTAGTGCGATCGAGTTCAATAAAGTTTTTCTATTTTAACTCTAGTTCATTCTAAGTGAATTCCAACATGAATAAACCAACCATGAAGTGAAAGCTTTCCGCTTCGTTGAATTACAGAGAAGAGGGGAAACAATAGTTCCTTTTAAAGTCTTCAAAGTAGCTGAATCTGTGCAGTAACGGAAACTCGAGTTCTTTTATTACCTTGAATAACTCTCTCTTAAAATTGCATTTTCAACATATTAAAGCAAATATGGTAACGTTCCTCGCTTTAAAAGCCTCTCGTTATCATCAGTTTGGAATTTTAATATTTTTCGACCTCCGAGATGATAGCAGCATTTTGAATCTTTCCTCGGTGGCCGATAGAAATATAAACTATTCATGAACTTTTATACGCAACTATCTGAAAACCCGTACTTCGCTACGGAGTACATTCAAAATAAATACAACGGTCAATGTATGCAATTAATGCCAAAAAAAAGAAAAAAATTAATATATATATATATATATATAATAAATACAACTACCAATATATGCAATTATGTAAAAAAACGAAAAATATATTTATAAAAAAATCGTAACACATTTTTTTATAGACAAAATAATGTAGAAGAAAATTTTCAAATTAAATCTAATAGAACATACTAAAGAATATAGTGCAGTTAATATAGTACAGTTTGAGGAACATTTCTTTTACTATATTTTAATATTTTTTTGGCTAATGTCCAATCGTCTGCCGCATTAGCAGGCAAAAAAAAAATTGTCTATTTCGTTGTTATGCACGTGACATAAAATTAGTTTAAAGTATCACAAAAAGAAAAGAAACCACGTGATGAGCATTTAATAAATTAAATTCTAAAAATTAATCTTTAAAAATTCACTCAAAATCAGAAAATGGAGGTAAAGATTCGAAAAAGATTTCATTTTAAAGAAATTTTATGATCTTTCTCGTGATAGAAATTTTATAACCCTTGGATTATTATTTGAAATGCAAACTTTAAAGAATATTTTAAAAACTTAAAAATTTAATTTTAAAAAAATCTAAGAAGAATTTTCAAAAAATCTCTCTTAGTGCACCCTTACGCTATAAGAAGAATCGCCATGCAAAATTTCAGCCCTCTAGGTCCAGCGGTTTGGTCTGAGCGTTATATGTCAGTCAGTCAGTTACGGAACTGTTTTATATATATAGATAGATAGATAAATATACTTTATTATAAGGTAAATTATTGTACAACTGCTATTTATTGGTGTTTAGACGGCCTTAGTTTTCTTACATAATTTACTTTTTAATCAACTAATCTCAATTGTGACTACGACTGAAACGCAAATTTTAAGCAAATTAAAAACAAAGCGACTGCCTTAGTGGAAAATATTTAAAGCTAATTTTCTTCTTTTCCTGAAACCGTTAACTTTATCTCTCTCACTCTCTCCTATAAGCAGGCAAAGTTGAGAAAAAAAGATTTTTATCTTAACAAAAGGATCATGACAATAAGTTCTTCGGGCTACTGAGGTAAAGTACTCTTATGTAACATAAAACTCTTACTGTGATAAAAACAAAATATGTAGACACATTTTGTCTCGTGTACGACGTAAGAATGAAGATGCTTTGCTGTAACACTCAGCTTTCTTGTAGACACTTTATTCTTTGAGTAAAGAAATGGTAAGCTTGAATAACGTTTAAGGCTATGAAGGAGAATAAAATAAACATTTTTTAACTGTTAGCTTTAACTTAGAAAGCCGCGCAAGTAAAAGAAGGCTACATTTCACTGTAACAGATAAATCTGTTCTAATACCAACAAATGACTTTCAGTAGTACTCGTTCTGCCAATTGAAAGGAGAAGCAAAGATAATGTCCGTTAACCAGGGTGTTTTATTAAACTGTGTTATTATTTTTTAAGAAAAAAAAATTTTAATTGGGAAAATCACCGAAAGAGGTAATTAAAACAAAAACGAGAAGATACTATTTAATCTATAATATTTAAACTCAGTATAAGGTACGGCAGAATGGACCCTCACATTTCTGAAGGTCAGTGTGTAAGGAAGTGGGGGGAGGTAAAGCGACGCGGCAGATGGTAACAGTGGTAATGATTTTCTAGTTGTCAGTAAAACACCATGAGCTGGTCCAGTGAACATCGGGGTTTCGTTATCGATGCGTTCTTTAAAAACAACGATTCTGTAACCGTGACTCAGAGAGCATTTAGGACGAGCCTCTGGCTCTATGCAACTGACCCCATTCCTGATCGAAAACCAATCCTGCCATCCTGTGAGAACAAGTGGGTGTGCATTATCAAGGATACAAAGTGGTCGCCCTTGGAACATTAGAATACCTAAAAATGTGCAACGAGTCCGTAAGTCCCCTACTGGTGATAAAGTTGTCGCAGTTCCCCCAGATATGACCAACAGAGTGATTGAAAACTTTAGAGAACGGCTTCGGAAGTGGATCGCAAATAACAGGAGCCACCTGAGTGATGTTTTTTCCAAATCCTAGTAAGAAAAACACTAGATTGTAAGTATTTTCGAAGATATAAAGATTTTTATCTGTCAATTGTTTCGTTTGCTCTTTATTGCCCTTTGAAAGGGGAGAGTCCGTTCTTCTGCACCCTATATAATACCATCGAACTCTAAAGTGCATCAATAACTGTTATACGCACAATCGGTAAATTTCTGTACTTAATGTAAGCTTTAACTTGGCCGAAATGTTTGCTAACTCAATAACGTTCTAGATAAATTGTCTTTATCACTCAGATTTAGCTCCGGCAGTAAAGTTCTTGTGGAAGTCTCGGGGACAAAGTAACAGTATCGGCTGGCTTGGAGATTACCTTTGTTGCTGAATTCAACATGCTGCTGAATTCTAAGATCTACTTATATCGTCCCCCGATACACCGACCCGTTAATAACACTGTAATGTAATAAATTATATGTAAGGTATCACCTCTTACTATCTTGAAGATCATCCCTTACCTCTTCGTAAAAGGAAGAATGACACCACTAGTCGTTATTGTGTAGTCGAAGAATCACACTCTTTTTTCTCTTGAAAAAAACACAACTTTACTCACAAAACGACACATTTTTACAATTAAATATAAACAAAAAAAACATGTATATATTTCCTACAATCTTTGTTGCGGGCACATCGTCTACCATTTTCATCCATCTCATTTTTTCTCTCCTTCCATCCGGCGCCCGTTGCGCCCCCTGCTGGTTCACAGAAGTGCGTCCCACGACGTCATATTATACATAGTATATAATGTGAATTATCTCCAATTGCAAATTTAAAAAGGAAAAATCGTTCAACCACTATACTATGTGTTGTTGCTGTTGCTAATGTCCCATGGACGGAAATTCTAGACCTGGTCTATAGAGGCTTTGCGAGCTGAGGAGTTACAATAGCAGCACAAGGGTCGGGGTCCGACTTGGCTAGAGCCAGGTTGATGGCCGAATGGCTAGGGCGCTGGCATTCGGTTCAGATCCTGTGGGTTCGAGTCCCACTGTTGGCAAGGATATTTGTAGCCGTTCGGAATCGGCTTTAAACCGTAGGTCCCGGTCTAATTAGCTCTCGTGTAGCAAAAAGCTGATCGGAGCGTTCCAAACCATACCAAAACAAACTGACTTGGCTAGTGTCACATCTGGGGGATCGTACCTTCTCCCACCCTCTCTGACATCATAGGAATTTCCGATCTACGGATTTGACGTGCCCTAGACAAGAAGGGATTCAATGACGCTTGTCGGGATCCGGGCCGAGCACCCTCGGCTTCGAAAGCCGCGCCACCACTAGGCTACGTCGAGCCACTCTATGCTCAGTAATCGTGTTTTATCCATTATTTTCTCCCGCGTTAATTCAATTGGAAAGATATGTTCTTTCAAAGCTTAAAACCTTTTAAAAATTTGGATTGTTTAAAAGTTAGGTGAAATATGTATGTAGTGTTAGTTACCCTCCATTGTTTTACGTGCTTTTTGGTTTTAAGTATGCTTTACTACGTTTAATACACGTACATTTAAAAGCCATGCTCTTAAATATTTTTCTTCCAAGAGCAGACTATATAAATTTCCTTTCCGTAGAGTAACGAGACGCAGCTATTTTAAAAAATTTTCATCGTCCATATTTTATATCTAGCATCATTTTTCAAGCATCAGGGACTTCTTAAGAGAATTTTAAAGCTTAAATGTGTTCAAATATTTAAGTAAAGTTTAGATATTAAAATATTACTGTCATATAAATTTTAATTTTTCAGATTCTTTTGAAATATTCTTCAGACCCTCTATGCATAAGGCTAACGCCTATAAACATTCAATATGTGATCAATCATAATTTCAAAACAGGGGTACGCAGCTCCTTAAAATCCACAATAAAAAATTAAGAGTGGCCACTAAATTCAAACTAATAAACGTAGTTCTACATCAAGCCGAGGGACTGTCTATGCGAAAACAACAAAATTTTTCTGATGGCCTTCGTGGGAGTCGATAACAGAAACAGAGACATGACGCCTGTCAGAGGAATGGGTGAGTATTTTCTGTACTCAAACCCATGCAAAGGGAACCCCATCGGAATAACAAAGCGAGATTTAAAAAGTAAAAGAATGTGATCAAATGATTAGAAAAAAAGCAGGAAAGTGGGATATTAAGTTAGATACATTAATGTTCAAGTATTTTTCCATATAACTTTGTGAAGTAATCAGGTCATTGGTTGAACTGGGGGCTTAAGAGTTTCTATAGGGGGATTCACTCGAAAGAGGTCCCGAATATTCAGCAATAACTCTGGCTGGGAGGAATCAATTCTGTACCCCCAAAAATACGCTACATACTTTGACGTATATGTAATCGATTGCATCCCATGCTATGCTGGAAGTGATCTCCGTTTCCTGCCAGACACATATCGACGTGACGCTTCATGTGTCCTGGATGTATTGGCAAGGATATCGGAGGGAATAGCAGCCATTTCACGTTGGATGTTTTCCTTTCAAACTTCCACTGTGCAGTGCTTGTTCCGATACACTTTTTACAAAGGAAGGACTCTGGTGGTGTCAGATCCGCCGACCGTGATGGCCAAAGCCCCTTTGAAATGGCCCTGTTGCTGAAGAAAGACTCCCTGCTTCTCGCCAATGGGTAATGTAAGGAAACGGCGGTACCATGTTCCGGCCTCTATATAAATTGCATTTATACCAGTGTTACGTAATGTTGCATTTGCTTGTGTTTCTGCACCTGCGATCGTTTGCGTGCTTGATACATTATTTTGTGTTATTAATACTTTACAATAACTGAATATGTCAACTTCTGTAGATACTTCAGTCTGGTGGTGTCAGATCCGCCCACCGTGGTGGCCAAAGCCCCTTAGAAATGGCCCTGTTGCTGAAGAAAGACTCTCTGCTGTAGATGGAATACGTTTAAAGTTGTAATAATGCTTCTGTGTTGATATGTAATATTCTTAAACTCGTTAGGTTTAAATAGAGGAAGTTAGATTGAAGGACTTGGATGTTTAATTTAATGAATCCGTGATGCCAGTTAGGCTAGAATAGACAGCAAAACTATCAGATAACACGTTGTTCTATCTTGCTGGAAGTGCTCTTCCGTTAAATCACGATCATCCAGTTGATTCACGAACTGTTCAGAAATGCCCAGGTAGTACACAACGGGGATCACGGTGGTGTCAAAGAAAATGGAGTCTACGATGCGCAACAGAGATTTCGCGCACCCTTCACCAACTTTTTGATCACGGAGCGATGTTTGGTGAGTGGCAGAGGGATTTTCCAGCGGCTACGGGAGTTTTGAGAGTTAAGATTACCCGACAAATGGAACTAGGCCTCATCCGAGAACCATGGGATGGAATGTGCCATCTACCAAGGAGCACATTGCAAGTTGATTTCGTTCAAATTGCTTCGTCCTAAAGCGAGTTATTATACAATATTCGGGGTCTTTTTCGAGTCAGTCACCCTATGCAAAACACTGCTTTCTCTACTAATTCAGACATGGAGTTAAGCATCAAAAGATTTAGATATTGCTTGGGGTTTTTTTACGCCACGTTTCATGTAAGCAATCCTATTTTCAGATGAAGAAATTAAACCTCATCTATGAATTTAACAGAAAATTAATGTATCGTCTGTGATATACAGTAAAATCCAGAATAAAACACAATGTACAAGACGTCAATCATTTTGTATGTAATACTAGCTGAATACCTACGAATAATGGTTCGCTACGGAGTACATTCAAATTAAATACAACGGTCAATGTATGCAATTTATGCTAAAAAAAATAAATATATTTATAAAAAAATTCGTAGCGGATATTATAATAGACAAAATAATGTAGAAGAAAATATTCAAATTAAATACAACGTGATAAATAACTTTTGGTGGTTACCAATTATAGTAAACTGGGTGGTTAAATGAATGGGTGATAAATTATATATGATAAAGTTTTGGCACGTGATAATTTGGTGTTACATAAATCAAATTTTATACAAGTAAAGCATAGTGGAAAAAGCGTTGTGATTTTAATTTTCGTAATGTATTTGTCAGAAAAATTTATTAATACTTAACTACTGTTGGGAATTATAAACACTTGTAGACAAAAATTATTTTCTGCAGTCCTAGTAGCACGTGGATTGGATAATACACATCAGCTAAAACCACGAGAATCCGGCTACGGGAGAAAGTTGAAGCTAGGCCTACTACGTAGAATCTGATCCACGAGTCGCTGCACAGAAATTGGACGAGGAACCGGAAAGCGGGATGTTTGAATACATCATAAACATAATAGTGGTTCGGCGTTGATGAAGACGGTCCAACTGACCCAACGGTCAGTCATATTCAGGAACACTGCTGAAGAACTTGCTGTACGATGCTTTCATGAATTTAATGGATCGACACAGAGAAAAACTGGCACAAATTTAATTTAAATTAATATTTATTCATCGAAGACATCTTCGACGATTTGCAGATCACAGAAATTATAGACTAATGCCAGCCAGTATCACAATAAATTATGTCCGAAGACAAACAAGATAGAAGGAACTCGCCCTGCTTGCAACCTACACCTCTCATGGCGGAAAATCGTTCCTCTTATTTTTATCTAGAATGCAAGCGAGCGTCACTCATAGCCTGCTCACAGCCTAAAGCTAGTATGCGCTAGTATGCTTGCGCTCCGATAAATAGATCGCATCTCCTTTTGCACATACACTGAAGTGCCACTGAATTAGGGATACCTACCTAGTAACGAGTTGGGTCTCCTCTGGCCTTGATAACGGCTGCCACACGACGAGGCATTGATTCAACAAGTTTCTGGAAACGTTCCACGGGAATGGCTTGCCAAATATTGGCTGAAGCTGTCCATAATTCAGTAAGGTTCTTTGGTGCTGTGTGATGGCCTTTCACGCCTTGTTCCAAAACATCCCAAAGATGCTCAGTAGGATTTAAGTCTAGGCTTCTAGGTGGCCAATTCATGACAGAGAAGTCAGAGGAATGCTCATCCAACCAGCCAGTAGCCAACCGAGACTTGTGAGAGGTACAGTTGTCTTGCTGGAAAACTCCATTACCGTGCGGATAACAGAACAGCATAAACGGATGGAGGTGATCACCCAGCAACTCTACGTACCGAATTGCATTGAGGGAGGTTGGTACACGCACCAAAGATCCCAAACTGTGCCACGAAAAAACACCCCAGACCATGATTGAGCCACCATGCCCTTGTACAGTTCCAGCCAGGCATGCAGGATCCATGGCTTCATGAGCCTGACGCCATATTCTCAGCCTCTCGTCGGCGTTAAGTAGTCAGAATCGAGACTCATCACTCCATGCTACTCGTTTCCAGTCCTCTACACTCCAGTCTCTGTGCTCTCTTGCCCAGGCAAGACGTGCAGCCCGATGGCGAGTATAGAGCAATGGTACTCTCGTAGGTCGACGGCTCCCGAAACCCATACGGTGAAGCGAGCGTTGCACAGTCCGTTTACTGACTGTACGACTTGCACCGTCATTAAACTGGGTGGTAATTTGAGCTAATGTTTGGCTTCGCTGGCTACGTACAATACGCCTGAGCCGTCTCTCACCACGCACTGTCAAGGCTAATTGTCCTTTGCAGTTTGCCCGATCGCTAGTTATTTTCCACCATCCATGTAGTCTTGGTATACTCTTGACACTGTCGACCTTGAAAATCCTAGCTGTCTGGCGATTTCGGAAATTGAATGGCCCATGCGTCGCGCACCTACGATTTGTCCGCGATCGAAGGCGTCTAAATCAGGCAGTTTACCCATACTGGCAATTCCAACAACTAATTCAGAACAACCACAGTATGCGCTATATATGCATTTACCACAGCGCCCTCACTTGCGCATACATGATGCGCAGCGCTACACAATTTGCATAGGCTTTGCTATCCCTAATTCAGTGGCACTTCAGTGTATTAATCAAATCAAACTTGTAGGAAGGGATAATTAAATAATTTATAAATGCTAGCTGCAGGAAAAGACTATATAAAAACGAAATACTAAAAACTGCAATTACATTGTTATTATCTTTTGGAAAACTCTGCGTATGAATACATTGAATCTATCTTACACGAGTTTTATAGTTAACTTACAGTTAAGCGGTAAATCCGAATCGACATGCGATTTCGAATATGCATATCGATTTTATAATTGTAGATATTGTAGACATATTTAATTATTGTAGATAATAACAATGTAATTGCTTTAAGAATTCAAAAACTACCTGGAAAATTATAAGTTATATTTTAAGCATTAAGTTAACCGAGCAACGTATGAATAGAAATACACTTAGCAAATCATTAATTAAAGAGATGATATTAATTAATACATTTAATAATAATAATAGTTAATTAAAGTTAATATTGATAATTATAATTATTATTTAAATCTGAAATAGTAATTAATTTTCTACATAGTGACGTTACGTCACACAACGGTCATTGTATGCAATTAATTTGTATGTTTAATATCCATAAAACATACTAATTTGAATTAAATTCTTAAAAGACTTCCATCGCAATTAGTCTAGTGGTTAAATTTTATCTTTTACCATATTTCAACACTTTTTTGTTAATTTATTTCATTGTTATGCACGTGACGCAAAATTAATTTAAAGTATCACAAAAAGAAAAGAAACCACGTGATCAGTATTTAATAAATTAAATTCTAAAAATTGATTTTTAAAAATTCACCAAAAATTATAAATGGAGGTAATGATTCGAAAAAGATTTCATTTTAAAGAAATTTTTACGATCTTTCTCGTGATATAAATTTTACAACCCTCAAATTATTATTTTAAATGCAAACTTAAAAAAATACAAAAAAGCTTAAAAATTTAATTCTAAAAAATCTAAGAAGAATTTTTCAAAAATATTTCTTAGTTCACCCCTACACTATAAGAAGAATCACCATGCAAAATTTCAGCCCTGTAGGTCCAGCGGTTTGGTCTGTGTGTTATATGTCAGTCAGTCAGTCATTCAGTTACGGAACTGTTTTATATATATAGATTAGAAAAATCAGTGCCTTTTTTTTAATTCTTTCGCATTTTTTTGTAAATTTTCATTTACTTTTGCTTTTTATAGATGCAATACAACATTCAGACATTTCAGCCTCTCACACAATTCTTCCAGCATGTCTATAATGTACTAAACCGACTGAACCACGGTTGGGATCTTTCTTTCTAGATTCATAGGGGCGGAAATAAAACAATCTCAAAACAACGTTTAGGTACAGAGTTCTCTGATTAACACAGTTAAAATAGCAGATCAAGTTTTTTTCCAGCATCAACAGAATTGCCACTCAAATGCCACATACACTAACAACTGTAGCAGCTGTTAAGAATACACGATAATCCTCAAATTCACTGGTTTGTCTCCACTTGAAATGGAGGATTAGATTTCACTGCCCTAGCACCCTTCTTTACTAACGTATTAAATTAATTTTGCTAATAGTGTGTGACACCAGCTCGTCGAAATCATTACGTATAGACAACCAGTAGCAAGATTAAATAAAAACAAATGGCACGGAAAAAAAGCAAGTAGAAAATAAAATGTAACGCGAGCCTGCAGACGACACATAAGTATGTTATATATAAATAGTGTATATATATATATATATATATATATATATATATACTAGCTGAGTGGCAACCCGATGTGTTGCTTTTTTTGATTTAAAATAAAATGGCTTTATATCTTAAAGATTAAAAACTGTTTATTCACTTTTAAAAATATATTAGATTTTAAAAAAAAAATAATTATTATTTAAAATTTCCGTTTTCAAATTTTGCATTTTAAACAAAAAAGCTCATTCAATTAGAAAAAAATTCTAAAGGCTTTAACTTCTCTTTTCCTAAAACTAAAATTATTTCTGGTACTTCAAATTTATTTCTGGATTTCAATTATGTTCTTGTGGATTTCAATTATGTTCTTCTAATATGTTCTTGCACCCGACGGCGGCTGGTTTCGAACCCGGGACCTTAGGATTAGACGTCAGAAGCGATACCTCTGAGCCACCGTTACTTCGGTAAACGGAACTTTGCGAAACGGAAAGGAGCTGGCCCACCCGGAATGTCAACTTTTTCTGCTCTCCTCTTCTATTGAGTTCGGCGGTTTTAATTGAATAATTAAAAAAGTTTAAAGTTGTGAAAGTTGAGGATAGCATCAGTGCACGCGTCTCGGCCGTCCGCGTATATCGGTACCAGTCGCGATATCCTGCTATGCTCGGTTCGCGAGATTAGCCCGTCCCCGTGTCTGCTAACTAACAAACTAACATTTGTTTACCTTCAGCTGTTAATAGTAAGATATATATATATATATATATATATATATATATATATATATATATATATATATATATATATATATATATATATATATATATATATATATATATATATATATATATATATATATATATACACTGAGCGTCCACTTTATTATGACCACCTGATATTTTTATGCAAATGAGCTATAGCGTCACAATGTTGCCGCTAGAGGGCGAGATAGCTATAAATAGGGAATACAGGACAAGTTAACCATCAATTGCACTATGTTGTTGCGAAGATATGGGTAAAAAAGTTGGTTTAACTGAGTTTGAACGAGGGATGTTTGTAGGCGCTCGAAGCCTCGGAACCAGTATCAGCAAAACGACTGCACTTGTGAAGTGTTCAAGAGCTGCAGTTGTTAACGTTTACAGAGAGTGGACTACCAAGCAGAAAACCGGGTCTCAACGTCAGGCTTGTGATCGTCACAGGCTATTGAATGCTCGATCTAAAAGGAGACTTGCCAGCGTTTTCCAGTCCAACAGAAGAACAGCAGAACGTCAAATAGCGAGGAATCTTAATCAAGGAGCAACTGCGAACGTCTCTGAAAGAATTGTTCATCGCTCATTACACCGTATAGGCTATGGAAGCCGACGACCTGTTCGAAAGCCTCTACTGTCTACCTTGAACAAGAGCAGACGTCTCCAGTTCAGGAAGGAGCACAAGGATTGAACAGTAGGCGACTGGAAAAGGGTCACATGGTCCGATGAATCGCGTTTTCATTTACACCATGCAGATGGCAGTTGTGCGAATATGGAGAAAACAGCACGAAAGCATGGACTCCAACTACATTGAAACAACACTTCAAGGTGGTGGAGGCAATATTAGTTTTCGGGGTATGTTTTCTTGGCATTGTATGGGTCCTTTGATTCCAGTGAAACAACGTCTGAATGCCGAAGGGTATTAAGTGTTATCACAGATCAAGTACATCCTGTTTTGTTAATGATCTACTCTTCCGGGGATGGATACGTCCAGCAGGACAATGCTCCTTGTCATAAAGCAGCCATTGTCCTCACATGGTTCAAACAGCATGACGGAAAATTTACCTTGCTTCGTTGTCCTGCAAAATTTCTAGATCTCAATCCACTAGAGAATTTGCGGGATGAGATCGAGCAGGGCACCAGGCAGCTGGATCCAGTGCCATCAAATCTTTAGGAATTGGACAGTGCAGTTCATCGGATATGGTCTCAAATTCCTCATACCACCTACCAACATCTCATAGAATCCATGCCAGGAAGAATTCATGTAGTATTAAGGGCAAAATGTGGTCCAACATTGTATTGAGTGAGTGGCCATAATAATTTGGCCACTCCGCATATATATATATATATATATATATATATATATATATATATATATATATATATATATATATATATATATATATATATATATATATGTTATAGCTGTGGCGTTATGGCAGATGTTGATATGTCCGAAAAATTCAATTTTATGTTTTAAGTTGATATATCCCTTTTGAAATGGTTTCTTTAATGTGGCAAAAGCTGATAGTGGAATTATGAAATAATACTAAGTTATTCGTATTGGCAAATGCTGTTATGTATAAAAGAGTTAATACTTGGACCTTAATTGAATATTTTAGTCCCTAATTGAAAATTATGTAGTAACAATTATTGAGCTATATGAAAATAAAATTCCTAAATTTTGAACCATTGGCGAGATTTAGGGAAAACTTGGTGGTTGAATGCACAGCATGTTGGGATTTTTTTTTTGAGCAGACGCACTCGTATTGTTATTGTTGTCCATTTTTCGTTGAAAATGTTGAAATACAGCGTTTCTGAGCGTCTATCCATCGTCAAGGCCTACAATTCGAGCAATAACAGCCCGATTGCGGCTGAAGGGAAATCATCGGTGCAATATTCATTGAAGGCACGGTGAGTGCTGAACGATATGTCAATATTTTAGAAAATTATTTCATCCCTATTATCCAAAGTGAGACAGATTTCGAAAAGAGGAGGTTCATGCAGGACGGGGCGCGACCCCATCGGACCAACAGAGTGAAGCCCTGGAAGAGAACTTTGAAGAGCGCATTCGGGCTTTGCGGTACCCAGAGGCCACTGGAATGGGAATCGCTTGGCCGCCATATTTTCCTGACCTCAGCCCTAGTGACTCATTTTTGCGGGACAATATTAAAAACAAAGCTTACGCAAATAACCCCGAAACCATCGCTGAGCTCAAAACAGCCATTCAGAAGGTCATTGAAAGCATTCATGTCTCGACACTTTAGCGAGTTTTACAAAATTTTGCTCTTCGTCTGCGCCACATCATAGCCATTGATGATAAGCATATCGAACACGTCATAAACGAAATCCGATTATCTGCGGTTATTTTTGAAATTTGAATAAAACTTTTGAACTCAGTAGTTTTTTAAAATTTGATATTTTATTTCATATAGCTCAATAATTGTCACCCTGTGTGTGTATATATATATATATATATATATATATATATATATATACTGAACAAAAAATATTAGGCAGCACTTATCGACGACTATCCAAACAAGATATTAAAAAGTAGTAATAACACACCCAAACTGTTTGCACGTTTAGTCCAATTTCTTCAGGAAACATTTACAGAACGTCCAAACAAACCTGAAAGAGCATTTCCGAAATTTGCAATCACCGAAAATTTTTACTCGTGAAAAGGAATAATATAATTGAAAGAAAATTTAATCTCTGACTATCACGTCATCGAGAAAAAAACTTTTCAGCATTATAAGGATGTAAACAAATAAAATCCTTTGAAAGATTATTTAATTCCCCCCGAAAACAATACGGAGGCTAAAGGCTTTGTTTACGTTCAAAAAAGTTTTTTAAAAAAAGATGTTATTCTATTGAATATCCTCTGCTTTGATTGTTTAATGGCGTGCTTACAAATTCCCATTGACTATCTGAATATAGGTATTCGTTAAATACTTGCGGTAGCAGAGCAGGATGCAGGAACTGTTTTTCTAAGACCGGAAAAACTTATCTGGCATAAAAGGGATGCGTATAAATTTATTTTCGTAAGCTGTAGATCTCTTCCGTCGCAGGAAATGAAGCAATTTTTTTAGATGCGCTTTGCAGCATGTTTTATTAAATTTAAGAATCTTCTACCGTTCTACGTATCTAATTTAAGACCAATCAATTGCCAAAATGAATAAAATAT
The DNA here is from genome assembly GCA_907164885.2 of Dolomedes plantarius. NCBI lineage: Eukaryota > Metazoa > Arthropoda > Arachnida > Araneae > Dolomedidae > Dolomedes > Dolomedes plantarius. The sequence goes on from OU015495.1 coordinate 89,357,422, forward strand.
AAAGAGGAGAGTTAATCTTTGCTTGAAATGAAAAAAAGAGTTACAATATATAATTCACATCGATATTATTTTTTATACTGCATTGTGCATAAAGTTCATATGTCATTACTGATTGACTTAAAGTCGACTCGGGGTAGTGAAAAATTGTCCTCGAAAGCAAGTGAGTCAAAAGTGAAAACATTATGGATATAGTTAGATCACTATGCAATTGTAGGCAGATATTAGAAAAAAGAAGCTTTCCGGAGTAATTCGTACTTCTCTAATACCAAAAATATAGTTAACATTACCTCTTCACTGAAAACATATTAAATTATTTCATTTATTGGCAAAAATTTCGCAGTTTCGACGTTTAGGGTAAATATTTTAATGATAATTTCAGTAATGATTTTAATTTGTTTATATAGTAATAGCAATTACCAACACGCATAACTGCGAACAATAATAAAATTGCATAAATATGTCATTTGAATGGCATCTATTTAAAATTACTAGATCTCTGATTTTTTAATATATTCTAAATTTATTTATTACTTTTTCTATGCACCAAGCATTTATATTTAGATCATTCGCCCCTACATACAATTTTTATGTATCCTTTATTACGAGAGCACCAGATTCTCCACTTGCAGTGCAATGTTCGTTCTCCATTGGTCTCTAAGGGGAGACACCACAGGAACATCCATGCCTATGACGGGATTCTCTGGTCCATAGGATTGTAGCTTGTTAAGCTACATCAGCAGTGTAGTTGGTGCAACAACAAAAAAGCGTATGCCCTGATTTAGTAACAGATGATTGCGTCATAATCGGTATTTAGGATAAGATTTCATATTTAATTTTAGAAAATTTTCTCTCCCGACAAATACAACTGAGTTTGACTATTTAGCCGAATTTTTTTTTCTAGTGGAAACTAGTATTGTGGAAGATAACTATCACTTTTCAATAGTATACCTTCTTAAACTAAAACTAAACTAAACTCATGGCCTAACAGTCCGCTGCGGACCAATGCCGGCGGTGCTCATCTCCGCTTTTTTGACCTAGGGCTTGGGGTGCCATACAGCATATGTCTAAGTCAAGTGGTCAACCTGACGTGGGACCCCAGAGTTTAGTTCCCAAGCTTCCTTAGCCCTCGTTTTATCGATCCACTCAAGGGATGAAAGTCTGAGTCAACCTTGCCCAGTCGCAGGGTCGAACCTCGGACCTGTGGCATGGCAGCTTGACGCTTTTAACCACTACGCCCCCGGGCGCCTAGTACACCTTCTTACTTATGATTAAAATGTTCATAATACATCAAATAATACATCAATTAAATTCTGCGACACCGATTTTTCAACAAAAATTTCTCTATAGAAAAAATCTTTGTAAAAATACTTATAAAAAGCCCCCCCCCCCCCATATCATAATTATACCTTTCCCTCAGATTAACAGTTTTCCTGTTTCAAAACAATTTTTTTTTCATTTTTAGTGAGATTAATAATTTCCTCGTCATTGTTGTATGCACGACAGTCCCGGATTGGCATTGGCCTGCGTCCGAAGATTTTGCCAGCCATTTCTACTTCTACCTGTAGCACGCCACTTTCTTACACTAATTACTTGGAAATCCTTCTCCACTAAGTCTTCCCAGAGCAATTTGTGTGTATCACGCTTTCACTTTCCCAGGAGTTTTGCAAGAAAGATCTTTTTTAACAGGATTAGAGTCATCCATTCTGATGAAATGAGCAACCCAATTAAAACAATTAATCTTAATAAACTTTATTATAACTGTATCTTTAGAAAAATGTATATAATTCAAAATTAGAAATTTTGTCACTAATGGTCATTTTCTTTTATACCCCCAAGGGCAGTATTTATCGTTCAAAAAGAGCTATTTTTCTGACTTCATTTTTGGTGATTGTCACGTCTCAGAACCATACGTTAGCACTGGACGTATTGAGGTTTTATAAAGAAAAAATTTATTCCTACTGGAAAAAAACTGTTATTTTAAGAGTCTTCCGAGAATGTAGTAGTATTTTTTAGTAGTAGTTTTTTCGCATTTCTGCTAATATTTTATTTTGGCAATTCAATTCAGATCCTAAATAAATAAAGCTGCGTACACTTTCAAAAATGGATGGTCCTATTTCAATACAGGAAGCATCGTTTTGGCATTCTTTTGTGATGCGGCACGTGTATTCACTTTTATCTTGATGGATTTTAAGGTTCATGTTGCTTACAGTGGCTTCAAGGGAAAGAAAGGCCCCTTTAAGTTCATTTATGGTTCTAATAACCTAATCAACATCGTCTACATAGGCAAAAGTTTGGACTGATGTAGAAAATATATTGCCTTTTGTATTAATTCCTGTATTTCTTATAACTTTCTCCAGGCAGATGTTAAATAGTATACACGATAGGGTAAGATAAACCCTGATATACAACACTTCTTACGTAGATCTCATCAAAAGAATTATCTTGAATTTAGATTTTAGAGATAGTTGGTTCCGTAGTGGGTTTGACTAGTCCAATAAGTTTCGGTGGATTACAGAATTCCTGAATTGCCTTAAAGTGAATTTTTTTTTTTTGCTGATGGTTTCAAATACAACTTTAATATCAACGAACAAGAGATATGTATCAGTACCAAATTCTGAACATGTATTACACTAAAAATTTTATCAATAATTGTAGATTTTCCTTTCCGAAAACCCCACTGGTAATCTCTGATTTGTTTATCCTGTATTATTCTATGAAATGGGACTTCCTTTCACCCAAAATTCCCATAATAAATTCCTATTATAACTTTCCCCAGTTGTTAGTAAAAATAACTTAATATTAATTTTAAGGAATTCTTCGAACACAAATTTTACGTGCATAACTTGAGATACAGTATTCTTTTTAAATACTTCTATTCAAAACATGCCTATCTTCTGTTTTCCTTCATTGTAGGTAAAACTAGACAGGAACATACTCCTATAAATCAATAAATCTCATTTTATTTGCAGTTAAAATACGCATGAACCTTCTGAATGCATTTTAGAGAGGTTTAAGATTCAAAATGTTTATTAAGTAGAAGTTCGAATAAATGTGTTACATTTTTGGTTTCAATTATCTTACATCACCTGTACTACGAAGTGTTTAAATTAATTTCCTTAAAGAAAATCCTCTATCGTCAATGCAACTAAACTCTATAACAGGGGTGTCAAACTCAAAGGCTACCTTGTGCCAAACAAACAAGGTTTAACTATAGGTGGGCCGCAAAAAAAATCAATATTAATAGAAACGTAGGTTTATTTACCTAATTACAGTATATTCAACTTAAATATATGCATTTTGTTTAATAATAGCAAAAAAAGAGTATCATTAAAAAAATATTTAGCGAATTCTTCCTATCTTATTATAATTCTGCGTCGGTTATTTTATTATATATTATTGTGTGCCAATATATTGGCCGGGCAGCATAAATGTTCGTCGTGGGCCGCGAGTTTGACACCCCTGCTCTATAATATTCCTTCCAAAAACTAAAAATGCAAATAAAGTATTAACATTAATCATGTTCTCGTTTTTAACAAATAACAGCGTTTTATTTCCTCCACTTTGTATCGAATATGAGCCTATTTTTGAACAAAGGACATAAAAATAAAATAGTAATTATGTAAAAGAAATAGTAATGAAGTAACTGGCTCTACAGTAAAAGCATATCTGTTAGTCGAAAGCTCTATACTTTAGTTCCTTATCATTTTATAATTTTAAACTATCTGACGAATTAGTACCTTGCAGCTAAATACGGAAACACTTAGAAAATATATTCACATGTTGGGAACCTTTAACCACAGAAATTGCATCACTTTAGAAAATCAAAAAACGCTAAAGCAATTCCCGTGTTAGTAAAACTTGAAAACTTTAAACCTTTATGAGCTTTTGTCTAGAGATTTGCCCTATTTTCTTGAATAGAAAAGAATTTCCGAGAAATGCTTTACGTCGGACATTTTCATGACGTAGTACCAAGAGGTCCTTTTTCAAACTGCGCCCGCGGGAAAAAGTTAAATAATACTAGTTGGTACCCGTCAAAACATAGACAGCTAGATAAACTTAGATAGTAAATAAATGTACTAATACACAAATTATACTCAACACATCATTGCCAAATGTTTAAAATCATAATTATGCACAGAAACAAATTAATGTGTTTAAGCGACCTCGTGCTTAGTGAGTATCTAATGCCATATTTAAAAATGTCACAGAGCATGCGCAGAAAGCAAATTTTTTAATTGTAAATTATCGCTAATTAAACAGGGTGAAATAAACAATATCCATCAGGTTTAATCTTATATTTCACAAACATAATTATCATAAAAATGAAAATGGCAGAGAGCGATCCAGAGAGACTCTTCGGAATAAACGTGTTTATCACTAAAACATGTCATTGAGCATGCGCATAAACAGTGAGTTTTTAAAGACATATCTAAACATGCCACTGAGCATGCGCATAAATCAATTTTTAATTGTAAATTATCGCTAATTAATAGAAATTGTGATTACAAAAACCAGATTTGACAAATCTGCAGATTGCAATCTTTCGTATAAGACCAAAATGAAGTAAAGTGATGCAGTAGTTTTCTATTACGGACTGCCCAAAAATTCGGCTTAGCAACTTAAATATATAGCTTATTTTATTTTAATTTCGGTCAGTACCACCAAAAAATCAACCAATAAATGAGAGAGACGCATTAACTAAGATATTTTTGCTGTTAACACATTTTATTTAAATTTTAGATGGTAAAAATGTGAGGATTTTTCTGAAACTGATTCAGGTCATAGTAAAGGTAGTTTTCAAGTAAAGCAATGTTCAGCTGATCAAAATTTTTTGCAATATGACTTTCCGTTATCCCAAAATCGTCTTCAACGTTTTAGAGTAAAAAACACGAGTTTTTTCGGTACCAGTGAACAATGTTTTTAAGATCATCCTAATTAAAAGTAGTGATGCGACATCGATAACAAAACATCGATGTTTTGAAACATCGATATTCAATATTAAAACATCGATGGTAATAAAACATCGCCCAAAAACCATCGATGTTTTTAAACATCGATGTTTTAGAACATTCATTTTTTAAAACTGGTTTAGTAACCCCTAACATTAATGTTACTTCAGTTAGTCGTGGGGGGGAGGTTATTTAATTTTAGTCTCTGATTGGGCTAACACAAATAACAAAAACTTGGTTGCTTTTGCGTTGGGCTATATTGATGACTCAAAATTCTCGTTGTAAATATCGCCATGTTTTGCCTTCAAATGTGCAGATAAATTCGTGGTATTGCCAAAAGTTTTGAGGGACTTAAGGCAAATATTGCATTTCGCCAATTTGTCAGAGGTTTTGCAAAAATATTTCCAAACGGTACTTTTGGAAGGCATCTTACTAATAATATTAACGTCAACTTATATAAAACCAGAACAAAACAAATACTTAAATGGCTGCTCTCGTGTATATACTATTTGTAAAATAAAACCCCATGGAAGGTTCTGGTGTGTCAGGAACATTCCAAGCGCTCTGATTGGTTTATTGGTTGTTGATTGCCATTTGTCATGTTTGCTAAGGAATCGTTCCCCCTTTCGTATTCGTCCTTTTCAGAATTCAGACTTACATTTACTGAGTGTGAAAATTATGCTGAGTGGTAAATTTTTTTTATTATGGTACTTTTTCATTAATAAAAAACATCGAGACAACGTAAAACATCGAGCAAAAAACATCGATGTTAAAAAAATCGGCTGCAATAAATCGATGTTAAAAAAACATCGGCTTCAATAAATCGATGTTTAAAACATCGATGTTTTTACCAAAACATCGATGTTTTGAAAACATCGACATCGATGTCGCATCCCTAATTAAAAGAAACACCCGCTTTTCTATTCCAAAATTTTCAATTTGTATAGAAGCAGCTGAAAAAATGGATATAAAATAATTACATAAAAAAATTCATTGCATACTGTGCTTTTCTGAGATGCGACTAAATTTTCAAATCCAAAGCTAACAATTTCACATTCGTAGGATTTGCTTTGTGACGAAAAGAATTCTCATTCTTAAATCCGCTTATTGTGGAAAAGATATTTGTGCTCCGTTTTCTCGGCGCGCGGCAGAAATTGACCTTTAAAAATCTCCTCTTCAAAAGATGACGAAATCACGTTCGCCGAAAGAATAAAATATCCATGCCCATATTCTTCTACCCCTCATTCTTTCGTTCCATTAAGGAATACTTTAGAACGTATTAGTATAGTCCTCGGAGTATAAGAGACTTGAAATGTTTATGCATGAAAGAACATGAAGTGTCTCCTTTTAAAATTCGAGCCGGGAGCAAAATGTTTAAAACTGGAATATATTCACTTATATTTCATATTAACTTTAGACGATGTCACGGCTTGGAACCTTAAAAGTATTAATTACGCTCGCATCGGACTTTCTAAAGCTGCAATTCGAGAAACAACATTCTCCTTGGGGTAAAATTTTATTTAACTACTAATACTAGTTTAACGAACGAAAGATAATAAATAGTTGAAGAAAACAAACTGGATGCGTGGTACTAGACAGAAATTTCGTATTTATAACGTTATGTAGGGAAGGTGTAGGTCTATTTAAGTATATAAAAATGGTCCCTTAATTCCACTCAAGAGTAAAATGTGTCTGAAACAGATAAATTACTTTTTAAGCTTTGAATTTTAAACTAAAAGGTTATCGTGGAAGCCAAGATATTTAAAATCAATTCTGTACATTTGTAGAAAGTTTTAACTAGAATCTGGAAAAGAAAGTGAAGAAAAAATCACTAAAGTATGACTTGTTTATAATTTCAGATTCCCGGCATTGTAATACAATGTCGAACTTATCTGCAACTTCTCAGGAGGGAAGAAATCCATGTTACCCTCCAGTGGATGGTAGTGTACAAGCCGACCTTTTAAATAAAAAGGGATCCATTTCCACAAATGATTAGGGGTGAGATTCCTTTTTCAACTGCTAAACGTATTGTTAAACACACCTCAGCCCTTAACTGTCGTCGAGACTAAGGGCCTGTTCACATAGGAGTCCGTTGCGTTGCGTTGCGTTAAGGAAAAGAATGACGTCGAGACGAAAATAAACCAATCATAGGCCTCCAAACGATTAGTAATGAAATTTTTAACGCCTATGATTGGTTTATTTTCGTCTCAACGTCATCTTTCCCTTAACGCTACGCAACGGACTCCTATGTGAACAGGCCCTTAGTGTGTAGAAATTGCCCAAAGATCTGGTTGAAGACTACCCAGGACAATTTTGGATCGGTTTCGTCGTACAGCTATGGAGACATTGCGCCTAACTACTGGACATGATTGCTAGGCGGCGCATCTGTTTCGTATTGGTATCCTGCCGAGTCCGGCCTGCCCGCTTTCCAGCAATGGTGTTATGAGACCACCTTGGACGGTGTATTGCAATCCGTGAAAATTCTGAGACTGAGCGATATTGGTTTGCGAGACTCCGCATGGGTCAATGACTTTTATATATATAGACCAATATATATATATATATATATATATATATATATATACAGGGTGGTCATAAAAAATCTTTGCTGATATATGGATCTCTAGCGGCTATTCCATTCAACTGATCGAGATGAGATTTCAGATATAGTTATTCAGAGGTATGGGCTCAGGGTTCTGTGAACGGCAACCAAGTGGAGCTCACGGTTACAGTTATAGGTACAGAAAATCGAAATTTTCGAATGGCAACGCCCATTTTTTCCCGTCGTAAAATGCTCAGTGGATGCGAAAACCCTAAACAGCGTTGGAACGGTATGTGTGTCACAAAAAACGAACGCGTTATGCGCGCACAAGAAACAGCTCTGGGAACGGTCACCAAAAACACGATCGGGGTGCACGGAGGAAATTTGCATATGACAGAGGCAAGACATCAATCACTGATGACAAAATAGATCGGACAAAAGAAAACGTTTATTTGGATTACACATTTTCCCCATGGGTGCTATCCTAGGCCGTTCACAGAGCTGTTTTTTGTGCGTGCATTACCGTGTTTTTGTGACAAAAGTACCGTTCCAACGCTCTTTGGGATTTTCTCACGCGCTGAGCATTTTGTGACGGGAAAAAGTGGGTGTTGTCATTCGAAAATTTGGAGTTTCTGTACCTATAACCATAACCGTAAGCGCCACTTGGTTGCCGTTCACAGAATCCCGAGCTCATATCTCTGAATAACTATATCTGTAATCTCATCTCAATCAGTTAAACGAAACAGCCGCTAGAGGTCCATATAACGACAAAGTTTTTTTTATGACCATCCTGTATATGTGTATATATATATATATATATATATATATATATATATATATATATATATATATATATATATATATATATATATTGTAACAGCTTGGCCCGTTGGCTCACTATTACTTAAATCCACTGTGTAAAGCGAAAACCACTTAGCATGGACGATTAACATCACACGTATATTTATTAACAAAAAAGAACACAACATTTTAAATATAAGTTACAATCACATCGCAGCGGTTGAACAACAACAAAAATCCCGGCATGCGGAACAAACTCCCAATCTCGCGCGTGGAAAAAACTCCCAACGCTGTTGTAAACAAACAATCTTCGTCTACTGCCCGCCAACTAGTGGCGAGTTATGGCTTGCAATTTTCAACTCTGGCGTTGTCACTATATATATATATATATATATATATATATATATATATATATATATATATATATATATATATATATATATATATATGTGTGTGTGTGTGTGTGTATATATATATATATATATATATATATATATATATATATATATATATATGAGATGACTCGAATGGTCATCTCCTGAAATAAGCATCGTGGCCAAAAACAATTAGATTCGAATTCAAGAACATATAACTTTATTCCAGCAATAACATGACCTTACAGCGCGACGTCCAGCTTTCATCTACCGAGCGTAGAAGTAGCTGTAAACAGGTTGCCAGAAATTGGCGAGGTAGGTTAGTATTGGCAAAAGACGGAAAGGTTACTATAGAGAGAAAGAACTCTAATTACAGGCGATTAGAGGTGGTTAAAATTTATTACACATATATATATATATATATATATATATATAGTGTATTTTTTTGTATCGGTCATGTACCTTGTCATTGGATATTTAAAATAAAAGATTCCCAGTATTTCTTTTGAGCAGCAAGTACCTATTTGAGGATCATCAGTTAATTTGCTCCCAAATTTACCAAATACATCATTTTCTGCAGGGCCCTTTTATCGCATGGGCAAATCGGGACTTTGCCCAGGGCCCCCTGATGCTAGGGGGCCCCAAATCCCCTTGGTGTATGCACCTAGTACTTGTAATAGTATGTATAGCCCGTAGATAGTTCTTATTTTTATAAATGTTCGTAAGGGGGGGGCCCAAATAGCATTTGCCCAGGGGCCTCCAGCGTTCATAATCGGGCCCTGATTATCTGCTTCCAGTACTGAAACTACATCTGTGGCTAAACTCATACAAACAGTCGGCATGCATTAAGTACGGAACTGCAATGCCTCTGATGCCATTATCCTGAACTTTGAGGTTTCTGATTGTACTAAGTTTTGCGTGTTCCAATAATAAATCACTAAAAATGATGCCTCGCTGCATTTTCTACCCCGTTGTCTAAGTCAGATACATAAAATTATTCCATATTCATAACATTTAGGCAGCCAAAAAAATTATTAGTCTGCCAAAATCGACTGATCTCTGGCCATTCATTTTTATAAAATTTCTATGCACAAAATTTCATAGCTCTGTTTTTAATTACTACAGTATTAAAAGGTTTATAAACAAATTCTTATGATTAGATGAAAAAAAATATCTAGCTACCTAATACATTTAAAAACATACGAGAGATGAAAAATCTCTCCTTTTTCCAGTTTTCGCAAAGCTTTCAAATCAATTTTAATCTGCAGGAGGAAAAAATCACTAGATAGAATATATAAAATAATTCTCTTTCTTTAATACTTGTTATTGCGAGGCTTGGATTCGAAAGATAATTAAATTACCGAGCACCTAAGTTTGAACCACAAAGGGCAGCACACGACACAGAAATACATAATCAAAAGCATTCGAAAGTGATTTGAGAGCTCTTTTCCGTTAGCCGGAAATTCCGTTCTTCGGATAATGAAAACGGGAAGAGTTAGTACAGGAAACCTTTCTCAGTGTGAAAGGGAAGGGCAGTTTTTAAATCAGAAACTAGACTTATAAAAAAGATAAAGCCAAGGATTCTCTTTTTTTTTTACGACGAACGCATGTTGTTTAAGTAAACGATACGAGGCTTTTTGTCTTAGTAACACGTGCTCAGCTTTATGCAAATATCAAAGGAATCGACCGAAAAAGGATGGGAGGTAAAAATCATAGAAAAGGCATGCTTTTTACTTATTTTTTTAGCCTCGGTGTTGGGTGAAGTTTGCAATTTTTCGCTTCAGGTCGAGGGGCAAGTAGAATATCACACTGATAGTTCGACTTTAAATTCACCGGTAATATGTAGTTTACAGTTCATATACAAGGGATTCCTGTTCTTTTTAACGTAGGATTACGTTCCTCCATAACGGTCCTCTGGAAAGCAAAATTTCAGACGCTAAAACCATCTGTCCGTACCTCACGAGTTATAATTTTGGCAGCGCACCAAACCCAGTCTGTATCACTTGGACAAGCAGTAAACAGTTAAACAAAAAGGTACCAAACTGCGTAAAAAAGGGTAAGCAACGATAAGTAATCTTACGTTAATAACCCGCGGTAGTTTCGTTAGAAGAGGCTACCTGACATTTTTTGCGTTTGCGGCATCCTTAGGAAAAAGATTAAAATACTTCGAGCACCCCTGTTAGAATTTTAGTTTTTTTTTCAATTTTTTTATAATATTAAATAAAAGTGGAATTTTTCCCCCTAATGCGGAGGCACTACGCCGTACATTCTCCTTTTGTTATTCACCGCAAAGTCTTACTGGCTTCTTTGTTATAGGAGCACCCTTTAGATGAGCCAACATTGTTCCCTATGAGCATGCCCTGATTTTCCATTAGGTCCGGTAGGCCCGGTCCTAGGGGCCCCGGAATGTTGGGGACCCTAAAAAAAATTTTATTTTAAAAGAAAAAACTCCCAATTCAAATTTTTTTTTATTTTACCTTTTTTAATAGAATTTTTTTATATATCCTTTCAAATTTGATTGATTGAATTTATCATATGTATAGTTATATCTATAGTTCATCATATGTATGTTATAGTGTATATAAGGGATTAATAAGTTTTTCTGGTTGCATTGTATTGGTGATTTAATGATGAATTTAATATATTGTACTGCTTTATGTTATTTGATAATGTTCTAAGCTTCTACGCTTCAAATAGCCAATTCTTGGCAAAACGATACTTTCACAATGAATCATGATTATTTTTTTTTGTGTGTGTGTGAAAATTTTGGAAATTTTACGCCCACATCAGTGTTAGGGAGCCCCCATCCCGAGTTGTGCCTATACTCCAGAATTTTCTAAATCGGGCCCTGCCTATGAGGTGACAACACGGTAACAACCAAGCCTTATCCGAAATTTTGAACCCAAGCCAAGAGCACGACGCTTACTACTATACCATGTGGACGGCTAAAAGGGGAATGTATATCAGTAATATGTTAAATTCATGTTGAAATAAATACTTACTCCATTGCAGATTTTATTCCTTCGTTGAAATATTTAAGTAACAAACAGTAGAATAGCATAAATTAAAAAAAGTTTCAAAAACAGTCATTGGATTCCGTATAGTAACACGCTAGAGTACTGCAACTGAAATCGCTAAAAAGAGCTTTGTTTTATTAATATGAGACTTTCTATGAATGAATGCTTCGGGCACAAACGTTTGATATCAGGCCTAACAGTTGTGGGTGTGAGGGTAGCAAATTCACCCTCACAAACGAGGGCATCGATCTTTTTCACAATCTGTTGGGCGTGAGAGTAATTAATTCGACTTAATATTTATTTTATGTGGGTACTACCAACATTTTTTTTTGTTTATCACCCCCCCCAAAAAAAAAAAAATCCCCCCCCCACTGACAGATATCACGGTACCCTAAAGAGCCGCCACACACCGGTTGGGAATTATTGTCATATACTGTCAATATTTTGCGAATGAATGCAGCAGTTACATAAAGAGCAATATAAAATCTGCTTCAAATCACAAAATAATCAACTGAAACTGCCGCTTTTTATTGAAATTTATGAGCAATGATTTTAAGAATAAAGGATGTAAAATGCTCGTTTGTTTATTGTATTTAGTTTGAGGGGAAATTGAAAACATGGTACAGATAAATTAAGCTACCAAACCTTTTTTAATTTATGTGATACAGAATCTGGGAAATTAAACTTGTGCTCCCTTGTTTACGTGCTTTTGTTAAAATTAGCACGACATTAAATTGAAAGGTAATTATGAAGTTTTCAGTTGATATTTCGTGAACAAATGCATCTGTTATATAAAGAGCAATGCAAAATCTGCTTCGAATCACAAAATAATTAACTGAAGCTGCCGTTTTTTATAGACACTTACGGATAATGGTTTTTAGAATAAAGGACCTAAAATTCTTTCTTTTGTTTATTAAGATAAAAAAGTGCACTAGTATGTAATCCCCTTGTCTTAGAAAACAGCTACACCAGTCGTGCAAGAAAATAATTTGGGGGTATTTTAACTTGCGTTGCTTTATTCACGGACTTATCGAATAAAATTAGCACTATATTAAATTGACCGACAATAGGAAGTTTTCAAATTGACATACTGTTAATATTTTGTAAATAAATGCGTCTGTCCTATCGCACCTCTGTTAGAAAAGTGTTACATCTCCGAAATTTTCGATTTTGAGATAATTGCACCACAATACTCTATAAGAAGTGCTTCTCATTCTCGAATAATGCTATAAGCGTAGTACCAACACAAATCCTAGATGACGCTTATAACCCTCTTCCACAACTAGGAGGGGGAACTTGCTCATGCGCGAAGAATGAAAATAAGATTTTTGTCAGTGCCTAATGTTGTTGTATTAAAATGTAATTTTCTTTGGAAAATAAATGTTTTTATTTGGAAAATAAATTTGTGTTTTTTTTCAAACCTGCTGTTCATGTTATCAAGATTTTTCTTTGTATTGTGAAAAGTTTAGACAGATTGTGCATTAGCATAGAGATATGACAGTATCCACTCAAACTTTTCAATCCACGTTGACAAAATGAGGTTACTAGAAGAGGGTTATATCTTGTAATTAAAATTCAAAATCATGCTTTAAAAATTGAAAACAACTTTAATAGTATATAGTTTTGCCTTCTGAAGTGATTCGAAAAATAAGTTTCCAAAAATTATCATAGGCATTTATTCATAAAACAAGAAATGAAATTTCGACATATTTCTTCTTTAACTCTTCCAGAAAATATGGCTATTTTGAGATGTAACACTTTTCTAGCAGAGGTGTGATATAAAAGGCAATACAAAATTTGTTTCAAATAACAAAATTATCAATTGAAACTGCAGTTTGTTTGTTTTTAATTGACACCCAAGAATTGTAATTTTAAAAATAAGGGATGAAAATGCTTTCTTTTGTTTATTAAAATGAAAAGTACACTAGTATATAATCCCCCATGTCTGCTAAAACAGCTACGCCAGTCGCGCAAGAAAATAATTTCATATTCAACTGTCAGTTCTGATTTCTGTTTTCATAGAAATCCGTCTCGCATTTTTGTTCACTTTAATTTTTCACTACATAGGAGAAGGATAGAGCTGCGTTTTCTCCTCGCGTTGCGATTGAAATACCCAAGAAGTGCGTCTTGATCATATCGCAGTCGTATTTTGTTTATGATAAACAATAGAATTTCAATACCGTACCATAAAGATTCTACAAAAATTACTGTTCTTCCGCAGTACATTTCAAAGAAAATGCCTGGAATATATCTTGACTATTTCTAAACTTTTTCAGACTGCTTATACCAAGAATTTAGTTACGCTTAGAAAGAAGAAAGAAAGTTAGGTCACAGATGTAACCTTGAGTATTCTGTGTAGAAGGAAGTCCCGATTAAACGTTGTATCAGAACAAAAGCGTTTATTTTCATACATCATGCCTTTCGCCCATGATATCAATACCATTGAAGATAAAAGGCCTTACAATTAAGATTTCCTTCTTACGAACGATTTTATGTTTTCGTTTCAGTTTTACCTTTATATACAATATAGACCGACTATATGCTACAAATTCTCAGTGTTTTTTCTTCATTTGAAACATACTTGAATAACCAAGAGTAGACGCCAAAACGCTGTTTTTTACGCGCACTTGAGCTATACATTTTCAAACGCATGAGCGTAAATATACAGGGCGATTTTTTTTTAAACTGACACTACTCAGAGCCATCTGTAGCACGATCTATCAGTCGGAATTCCACCAAAATTGATAGAGGGACTAAGGACGACAAGGGAAAGAGTTTCCGTGAGAAAAAAAAATTAGTTCCAAAAGTCGCCGATAGGGAAAGATATGACGCTGTTGTCGGCGCACCCGAGAATTTGCATAAAAGGCAAATAAAACATCAAAATGCAAATTCACGACTACGTAGTCGACAGTAGCGCCAGTATTTTGGGCTATAAAGTGTGCAATCTGTTGCGCCTTCGCTTTACTGAAGAAAGAGTTATCAGTCGCTTTTTTCCACTTTCATGGCCACCTCGCTCCCCGAACCTAACCCATGTGACATTTTTCTTTGGGGTTATTTAAATTCAAAGGTGTATCTTGGTCTGAAACTTTGCGGCCCTTAAGGACAACATATTGCGGATTTTTATGAACATTCCTGGTGACATGTTAGGCTTGGCCGTTGAGAACGTAGTGTTCAGGATACAATGTGTCGTCCACCGGGACTGTGGTCACATTGAAGGAGGGAAAAGTGAATTTGCTGCATAAGGTAGTGTTGCAGTAAAATTTCTTTGTTATTCATTTGTCTGCATACAAGTTTTTCGATGTTCATCTCTTACCTTTAGAGGCCGAAATACTGGCGCCGCTGTCGACTACATAGTCGTGAATTTGTATTTCGATGTTTTACTTACCTTTTATGCAAATTCTCGGGTGTGCCGACAACAACAGCTCCATATCTTCCCTATCGGTGACTTTGTGAACTTTTTTTTTTTTTTCACGGAAACTCTTTCCCATGTCGTCCTTAGTCCCTCTATCAATTTTGGTGGAATTCCGACTGATAGATTGAGCTACAGATGGCTCTTAGTGTCAGTTTTTAAAAAATCACCCTGTATATATACATATATATATGACACGCGTCTTATCTCACGTTAATTCCCGCTTAACTTTTCCCTTCATTAATTCCTTAATTAGCAGTCAATGAACGTAGGTCTGTCGTAAATAAATACTATTAAGTTACCTCTAAGAGCTTTATTAACTATCATTACTTAATTTCAATTCAATCCGTTCCAAGTTATCATCATCTCCGCTCCCGACGCGACCCACGTCTAGCAACTCAGAAATCTAAACTCTATATGCTAGAAACCTTTGTTTCAAGCTTCCAGCATACTGTCTTACACGTCACCACCGAAGATGAGGCTTGGGCGTGGTCAACCTCTCAATCAAATCGATGCTATTAATAGATTTTCCCCGTGGTTTCTTCTCATTTAATTCTGTCGCGCGTCTCGAAATACGAAAAAAACAGGTATATTTAACTCGAGAGATTAGATTTACTTTTAAGCCCTCCTGTAAGTTATCTTAACTATTTTTCTCTCTCTAATTAATGCTTAACATTATATATATATATATACTCCAAATACAAAATTATATCCCTGGTGGTCAAAAAGGGAAATATCCATCATATATATGCCTAGAAGGGGAATAAATGGGTCTCTGTATCTAAGCTATTGCCTTATGAACGAGCAATGCTAGCCCGTCTCTTTTATATTATATCATTAAATTAATATTAAATTATATTATATTATATTATACTTAATATTATGTTCTATATTATACTTAATATCATAATAATAATATTAAGTATAATATAATTTATATTATATTATATTATACTTAATATTATGTTCTATATTATACTTAATATCATAATAATAATATTAAGTATAATATAATTTATATTATATATTATATTATATAATATATTAAATTACAGATTATATAATATAAATGGGAAGAGACGGGATAGCAGTGCTCTTCCTCGTCCATATGGCATCAGCTTAGATACAGATACCGAATTATTATTCTCCTTTCAGACATACATAAGATGGATGTTTCCCTTTTTGACCATCAGCATTAGAATTTCGTATCTGATTAGGCGTATATTAAAATATATATATATATACACTCATGGACAAAAAAATTAGCGCACCAAGAAGGAGTCGTCAAAATGAAACGAAATTTTACATACGTAATGACTACTTTGATATAAGTAAATGATAATAAAATCAAAGAAAAAGGATAATTTATTTCAGAGAAAAAGGCAAAAGAACGGAGGAGTTAATACTCCGTTGGACCCCTCTAGCGCGAATGCACGATGCGATACGATCGGGCATTGAGTCATACAAGTTCTGTATGATGTCTTGAGACATTTCGTTCCATATTTGCTGTAACCTTGCCTCTAGTTCGTTCAAACTCGTGGGATGCCCAACTCGTCGTCCCAAATGATCCCAGATATGCTCGATTGGAGACAAATCTGGGGATCGGGCAGGCCAAGGAAGGGGAGTAACAGTGCAGAGACAGTCTTGTAACACCCTTGCCGTATGAGGCAGAGCATTGTCTTGTTGAAAAATGGCTCCTGGGAGCCGTTGCATGAGTGGCAACACATGTGGTTGCAGGATTTCATGAACATACCGCTGGGCTGTCATGGTGCCACGGAACAATACTAGGGGTGACCGTGTATTGTAGGCAATGGCACCCCATACCATCACACCAGCTGTGGGAGCGATGTGTCGCTGTACAGCACAGGCAGGATTGAAGCGTTCACCACGGGCTCTCCACACACGAACGCGATTGTCATCACTGCCGAGATTGAATCTGGATTCGTCGCTAAAGACGACCTGGTTCCATTCCGCTGCAGTCCAGTTTCCTCGTGCGCGGCAAAACTCCAAACGGAGGCGTCGATGGGTGGGCGTCAAGGGCAGCACACGTAATGGGCGCCGCGATACCAACTGTCCTTCAGCCAGGCGCCTTCGTATGGTTCGAGAAGACACAGAGGCCCCTAGTGAAGGTGCTACCTGTGCCTGGATGGCGGCCGATGAAGCAGTTGGCTGTACGCGTGCATTTCTTACGATGTGACGGTCTTCTCGATGACTGGTCTGTCGAGGGCGTCCTGAGCCTGGTCTTCGTGTACATGACATCTCTCGGGTTCACTGGTCCCAACACCTCCTCACAACACAATCACAGTGGCCTAATTGACGAGCTACTCGCCTAGCTGACCACCCAGCTTCCATCATCCCGACGATTCTCCCCCTCTCAAACTGCGACAACTGCTTATATTGTCTTCGAACACGGCGTAATGGCATGTCTATCTCAGCTCTTCCTTTGTAAATGATTCAGCACACTCAAACAAGCTTTGGTTACCTGTTTTATACTCCACAGAGTACGATGTTCAAAGCCCTCTACCGGCTACCGGCTATACGTAATACGCAATCACGCTGCATTTCTAATCATTTGCATATCTCCCCGACATGTACCTTCATTGAAAGTTTCGTTACAATCCCGCAATTATTTCTTCGTGCGCTAATTTTTTTGTCCATGAGTATATATATATATATATATATATATATATATATATATATATATATATATATATATATACACACAAGATGAAGTTAAACCTAATATAGACAAAATTGTTAAAATAGCTTGCTTTACTTACACTATCTCTCTATCAGACATTCCCTTTAAATAAAACCTTTTTTATTTAACGACAATATCTATTTCTGAAAGATGTGATCTTTGAGATAAGCACACCCTGCCACGGGCAAAGATTGTAAATATTGACAAACAAAAAAAAACTGTCGAAGCCAGCAGAACAAAGCAAAAAGAAAGAAGCTCATCTATTCACTCGCCTCAGCACCGAAGTTTACTTTTAAGCATTTTACTCTCCACGCTTCATCGACTCGAAAAGGGTAGGAGATAACGGAGAAAAAAAGAAATAATTAGTGTTCGCATAGTGTCCACTCAACAAACGAACTCGGAAGGTGCAAAAAGTACAAGCTGGTTTAACGCTGACTGCAAATACCGATTAATCGCAATAATTACATAAAGGAATCCGAGAGAAAGGATATCAGAGAAAAGAGCTATCCCTTTAAAATAAATAATGTGGCCCTAAGAGTACATTTTTTTTAAATAGTGCTTTGAATATCAGTCTAGAAGCATGCTGATTTTCATAATTTTGCCTAACGTAGTTTATTTGTGTAAGTTTAATAAAAATATTCACGTTACGAGAAGGTTAAAATACTTCGATAGAGTGTGTTTTCTGTGTGTATATATATATATATATATATATATATATATATATATATATATATATATATATATATATATATATATATATATACATATATACATACATATATACATACACATATATACATATATATATACACATACTTACATATATATATATACGTATGTGTATGTGTATGTGTGTATATATATATATATATACATACATGCATATATACACACATACATACATATATACATACATATGTACACACGGCGGCTCGGTAGATCAATAAAATACCTTGAATTTGATCTAGAAAATTCGCTATTGTGCATATGATTTATACATGGCATGCACTGATTTTGGAGTGGGAACCTGACAAAACAATTTACTAACATTAATTTTCAGAAAAGACATGTTACAAATACTCCTGTATATTTTACTAAAAAGTAATATTTATGATTCCTAATGTTGTACCCTATGATGAATAATTGTTTCTCTATTTTATTTTTTTGCAAGTGTAACATAGGGATATAAGAATTACGATAGAAAATCCCATGCCACTATACCGCCTATTTTATATTCAACTGAACTGAAACCCATAAATTCTACGACTTCCCTTAAAATGTTTATTCATCCGACAATTTCATTAGTACGTCAATATACAACCACGTATACACGAGTAATTATGCATTTGCGTCATAAATTTCGACAGCTATTTTCTGTCAATAAGTAGCTTACGGTACTCTACTCTATTGATAACTTTCAAAGTGAGTTAGAACGTAATCCTGGTCAGTAAATCGATCCCCATTTTATCATAAAATATATATGATTTCCTATTCCGTATATTCAACGTTTCCCTAACAATAATTCATATTTCCTATTTATCGTCGCTATTTCTTTAACGGGCGGGGGAGTGCCATGCGTGCTTACCTACAATACACATCGCTAAATGAGGGTAGCGGGGAAAAAAGTCACTAAATTTGGACGATACCATTTAGATGTGATGTATTAGTCTTATTTTTTCTCCCCTTGTTTGAATGAGGATAAATTTCAGCCCATCGGGTGTATCTCTTTAATAACCAAATTACAGTTTCATTGCATTTCTTTTATTTTCACAAATAGGACAGAAATGTCCCTTCATTGAATACATTTTTAACGCGGAATTAAAAGATTGCGCTTATTTCCTGTACTTAAGCGCTGCTATGTACTAACTCTATTGGATTCGCTCACTTCAGTGTTAACCTAAGGTGAAAATGTGTCCAATAATTGGATTTAGAAATTTTAACATAGGATTACGTTCCTCCATAACGGTCCTCCCGAAAGTAAGATTTCAGATGTACTGCGTCACGAGTTTTGACTTTGGCAGCGCACTAAAACCAGTCTGTATCGCATGGGCAAGCTGTAAACAGTTAAACAGAAAAGTATCAAAATGAGTCAAAATTTATTTATATATATATATATAACACATACATACATATATACATACAAAATAGGTAAACAACGATAAGTAATCCTACGCTAATAATAAGCGGTAGTTTCGTTAGAAGAGACTACCTGAAAATTTTTTTTAATTGTACTCCGTAATAGAAAAGAAATTTCACACCTTGAGGCATTTTTCCCTTTTTTTTTAAATGCAAATAATATTTTAAAATTTAAATTATTTGGGGGAAAAATCTGGTATAGTGTGTTTTAAACGCTCATAAATTCTTTTTCGGACGAAATTTACAAAATGAATCCTGGTGCAAGGTGCAAAAAAACTCTGGCTATCTGAAGATATCATTTTTATTGGATTATCGGCATTTATGTAGCTGCAAAATATTAGACACATTTTCTCCATAGGTTAACAATGAAGTGAGCGAATCCAATAGGGTTAGTACACAGCAGCCTTCATAGCGATATCACAGAGTTAACGACTGGAAGGATAATACTGCGTTTGAAAATGTTGCTTAGCAATGGATTTGATTTTATTAAGTTGGGGTAATTCGAAAATCAGACGAGGTTTTTGAACTAAACTCAGTGATCTACATTTTGAAAAGAAATTAGTCAAATCATCAGGAAATTACTGAAAAGATTAGTAAATATTATTCATTTTAACATCTAAAGCTGAAAGACGATCGTCAACTGTTTTGATTTGGTTCGTGCAATAAATCCTTAATTGATGGGGTGAGAAGCCAAGGGGTAAAAGTGACAGTTTTAAAAAAGATAGAGTTGAGTGCGGTTATGGATAGTTTTACATATGAAATGTTGGTGGCACAGGGATATAAGTAAACGTCTTTCCTGTGCTGAGATCTAGCGGCGACAAAAGTAACTACTAGAAAATTCGGTTGTTTTGCTTTGAGGCCAAGGGAACAACTGACACTTTGTGCCCCTTGTGCACCAAACTTTATTCTTTCCACATAGCTGTTGCATAACCTACCTGTGTTTTCCAATTTAATCTGTTTCCAATTAAATAAGTTAATCTAACCTATTTTGTTCATTATACTGACGGTGTCTTCAAAGAAGTATTTTAAAAATTACTTTTGAGATTTATCAAAACTCTTTCGGCAACTGTTAAAAAAATAACTATGTTTAGTGACAATGCAAGGGACCAAAACAAAAGTCGGTATGCGGTCAAGTTCTGGTTGTTTATAGTTAAAACTACACATATTGAGCAGGTAGATCATAAGTACCTTATGTCTGGGCACTCCTACAATGATTGCGACAAAAACTTCGGTGTCATTGAATGGGCCCGAAGATTATCAAGTAGAGGGATTTTTGTGCCCCAAGATTGGATGGAAATAGATGCTAAATCGTCCAAGAGATTTTTGGTGGCAATTATGGAAAATGAGGAGTTCATCTTCTTAGACTGTTTAGAAGAACACTGCGTTAAAACAGTCAAAGGAATTCGAAACATGCAATGGCTAAGGTTAAGTCAGATCCCTTCTCACTGTTTTACAAGAATACATCCAACACTCTCATGCCTATCTCTGTATACATCATCAAGCCTAAGCCTGTACAAGGAAGACCGCGATCACTTGCTGTCGAGCTCCCCTCAAAAACTAATGCAAACAATTACAAGGATTTGCAAGAGTTGCTTCAGTTTATTCCTCTGTGCAACCATCTTTTTTATAATTCCCTACAAGTTCGTCAAGCAGGACAACAGTCATGAAGGACAGAGGTGGAGGCTGAGCTCGATGATAAAGACGATTACCAAGAAGATTTGGAAGAAGATCTTATTTTGGACAGCGACTCTGAATAAAAATCACTTAGTTTGTACAATAAACTAACTTCTTAAGGTGATGGTGTAAAAATTATTGAGCAATTCAACCACAAATTTGTAGTTGAATTGTTCAATAATTCCTACATCATCACCTTAGGAAGTTTATTGTACAAATTAAGTGATTTTTATTCAGTATTTTTATTCATACCAATAAAGACTGTAAATTTAATTTAATAAACTTCTTGTTTGACATTCTGTACTCTTATTTATCACTGCTAGTTATTTACCTTTGGAAGCCAATGGGTACAAGTGACACTTGTTATCATTATATAATGATAACATGAGTAAGGAATTGATTATTTCAAAGGCACATTGCTCAATATTCAAGTTATATACACTAGAACCATAATATAAGCATTATACAGACTTCAGAGTTTCAGGGATTTTAGCATAATGCTTTAACTTTAAACTGCGTTTCCTCAAAATGATGGAATTGTCACTTGTACCACTTGGCTTCTCACCCCATCAATTTATACATGACTGAAGACACTAAACTTTCACTTTCAAATACTAAGTAGTGTCCCGGAACATGGATTACCGGGTTTTGGTAAATTTAGCCAAGTAAATGACATGGGCGCCAACTGTAGAGGTTCCGTGTTTTGTTTACGTCTTTTAATCTCGTTTCACAGATTTTGTTTCTCAGAAACTGGTTCTCTGTTTGTTGTTTTTAAAGGCGTTACTAAAACTGGATTTAGGCGGATTTCTCCATTTATCTCTCTCTCTGTCTGTGCTGTGTTGCTAACTGTTTGACGGTACTCTCTGGAATTTGCAATGGCAGAGCGAATGGATAGCAGATTTTTTTTTTTTTTTTTTTTTTTTTTTGGGGGGGGGGTTCAGTGTTTTAAGTTACTGGGTCTGAAAATTAGAACTGATATTTGTTGGAAAATTTAATTAATGGTTACAGCAAGAATGTCTAAATTGTGTCAGTTGAGATCGCTTTGTGCTTTCTGTTTTGTTTTTATATTCATTTTTTATTAGTTTTTATTAATAGTCGCTCCCATAGTATAGTGATTAGCGCTCTGAGCGGTCCCACAGTGGGCCTGGGTTCAAATCCCAAATAGGGCATGGTTGTTTCCGTCTTGTTCCCTCATAGGGAGCAAAGCTGGCTCACCTAGATGGTTCTCCTGTAATAAAGTAGCCAGCGAAACTATGCGGGTCTTCGTAGGCCAATGTCAAGAAGAAGTACTTAACGTCAGAGATAAGTGTCTGCCGCATTGAAAAAGAAACAGAAAAGTTTTTATTAATGTCCTTCTTTATTTTTTTATCGAGTATTTTTCAGTTGATGGTTTTTCCTTTTTTTCCTTTTATAAATTTTAATTTTATTTTCTTTTTTTTCACCTTTTTAACGATGCCATTCCCTATTTCGTACTAGATTTTAATCTTGCTGGTGCTTTCAATTTCACTTAATATTTTGTATTTTATGCTATGTTTCAACTAAAAAATACTACAAACCGCAAAATATTGTTAGAAATATTGCGAATCTTAATGTTCTCCATCCTTTAGATATATTTTTATGACGTGTTCTCGTTTATTTCCCATTTTTGCTTGTTTTTAGTCAATATCGGGTTTTTTTCTTTTTTAATTTACATAATTTCTTCATAATAGAAAACCTAGAGATCGGGATTTGGATCAATCATGCCTCTGTTGGGAGCTGCATATGTATATATTTGAGCGAGAGTGTGTGTGTGTGTGTGTGCACCCAGTATCTAATGAAGCATTATGGAATATCAAGAGATTCATAAATTATGTGTCTTAAAAGATACACATCACATTTCAGTTTCTAGTCTACAGATTGACTAAGTAAAATATCGTTATTTTCTAGAAGAGAATTAAAAAGACTGTTTTAGTTACATACTTCTGAAAATTGAATTTTAAAATATCTAAATAATTTTGAAATTTATGAAGGAAAGGTGGAATAAGTAGTAAATAAAAGAGTGAACGTTTAATTAGAAAATTATATTTTTCACGACAGAGGAAGGATTCAGAGATATCATCGCAATAATGAACATGCTAATTAAGCGGCTGAGGTAGTCTAGTGATGGCGCGTCGGTGCTGAGGGTGTTCGGATCGAATCCCGACAAGCTCCATTAAATACCTCCGTGTCTAAGCCGGATATGGGCACGCTAAATCCGCAAAAGAGTAAGTCCCTCTATGAGGTCAGAGAGGTAGGGAAAGGGTACTATCTCTCCAGATATCACCCCCTGGGAGTGCTAGGTTAAAATTGAGGTGGCACCTGGCTAAATCGGACCCCGACCCTCGTGGTTCCATGATAAACCAGAGCCGCTACCCTCAGCTCGCTAGCCTATATGAACTTAGTCTAGAATGCTTCCGGCCAGGGCATCATAAACAAAAACAACATGCTAATTAAAATGATCTTCTTAATCCCGTTTATTCAATATAATAAATTATCAATATCAATATATAACATACAAAACCCAAAAACCTTAACTAATTTCTAAATTCTTTTAAATTACCTTCGGCGTAAAGTTAATTTCGTTTTCGTTTTAAGATCAGAGGAATTATAAGTTTCCTAAAAACTAAAGTAGACAATCAATATATCGTCCCTTAAAATCCCCAATCTCTCGCACGAAACTTATAAGAAAACAGATGGCTTCTGTCCCAGATTCCTGGGTTTAACCAATAATTACAGAACTAATAGGTCATGTGACGAGTGCTGGTAAAGTCTATAAAAACCTCAAACATGCTTCCAAGAGCGTATTTTTGCGTGATTCTGTTGCTTGATAAACACGCTGTAATCTTTCTAGCAGAATGTCAATAAAATAGTATATACCGATGTGAAAGCGGTTTATTTTTGGCCACTCGACTCGACTACACAGCTGTGGCATGCCGGTTCCGGTCATCATCCACGGTGCCGGGCCGGTATGTTGCGTGTATATATATATATATATATATATATATATATATATATATATATATATATATATATATATATATATACAGTCGGACCTCTATTTAACGAAGTCGCTAAATTCCGAAAAAATGTTTGTTATATGGAAAATTTGTTAAATAGAGATTCCCCTTTCAAAATAGTTTAAACTACACAAAACAGTTTGTAAATTCCTAAGCACTAAATATTATTAAAAAAATTAATCTCATCTTTATTTTCTAAATTAATATCTATTTGTTTTTTATATCTTACCCATAAAAAAGAAATCTTCAAGGAAAGCAAGAATGAAACAAAACATTGTCCAGGAATACACTGCATTTTCAATTAAAAAGAATAATTATATTAAAATCGATGAATTTTAATGACACTGAGTTAGGCGACTGGTAAAACCAGTTAAAGGTCATTGATCACCATAAAATGTATGATATTTTGAGAAAGATGGAGAAAAAAAATTGGATCACAAGAAAAAGTTCGTTAAAAAGAGAATGCACTTCGCTATTTGGAGGTTATTTTACGAAGAAATTCGCAAAATGTTCTTGGTTACAAGGGAAAGTTCGCAAAATAGAGAAATTCGCAAAATTGAGGTTCGTTAAATAGAGGTCTGACTGTATATATATATATATATATATATATATATATATATATATATATATATATATATATATATATATATATATATATATATAATTTTTACTGTGCGTTGTTTTCCCCAGGATATGAAGACTTAAAAGTCGGCTGCTATAACTGCACATGAAAAGTGAATTTTTTGACCAAAACTGTCTTTGTTTTCCAGTGGAAAAAGATACAAAATTTCATAACCACTAAAAAAATAATAAATAAGTTATACTCATCTGTTATTACATTGCGTGTCACCAAAGTTCTGGGAAACTTTGTAGGGTTTAAAGCATAGGCGTAGCGTGCTTCTAACTTTTGAGGGGGGGCATGAATTGAATTCATTTAAGGCCCTCCTCTGCGCTTTGACTGCCAGGCGGTCCTTAAAATATGAAATATTATGATTTTTTTTAATTTATTAACGATAGAATGGATGTTTGAGTAGTATTCAAAAGTTATACAATGAGAAAAATAAATTTAAATAAAATGAGAAAAATATATAGCATCGAATTTTTGTTATGGATCATATCATTGTTAAAAACTATGTTAAGGCTAAAGACATAATCGGAATCTTCAGTTTCGCAGTTTGAAAAGGAGGGAAAAAACCAACTTTCATAAAAGTTTTCTACAAATTACCGATTTTAACTTAACTTCTATTAACGTTTTAATTTATTTCAAGTTAAGTTGGGGGGGAGGCACGTGCCACCCCCCCAACGCTACATCTATGGTTTGAAGTACTGCGTCTATTGTTTGAAGTGACGTCCTTTTTCACACCAAAAGCGAATTTAAAGAAAACAATCTCAAGCCAATATATGCCAGAATTCCCAAGATCTCTTTAGACTAAAAATGTAAGGTTTTAGGGAAAGAAATATATTGAGGCATGCTTTTGAGAAATGTGGGATGAGGTTTTCGACCAAAATGGGCTTCGTTGTTATTCAGATGTAAATGAACACGAAGCAAATAGATGTAGCATGGGGGAGTTGGCACCGGTGGACTCTTAACTCCACGTGTGTTCGTTCCCATACGCCAGATCTTATTTCTCCCTAAATTTAAATGGAACGGGGGAAAATACAAAAGATACATACCTAGAAAGAATAAATGTTTTGGAAATATGAAAACATTTTATCAATATTTTCAATGATCATTTCGTTCGAGAATTTTTCATGTAAATAAGCAGCCTTTTTTTTTTTCTTTTTTTTTTTTTTTTGATAGAAAAGATTTGGCAGGTCTAGATTCCCTCACCAGCTCAATAATTTATATATTAGAGGAGTTCGATTGAACCTAAAATTAACAAATACGTAAAATCTCGTATACAACAAAAATTAACAAATACGAAAATTCTCGTACACAACAAAAATTGACATACGCAGGAAATCTCGTAAATAACAAAAAAATTTACAAATACGGAAAATCTCGTACACAACAAAAAAATTAACAAATACGGAAAATCTCGTACACAACAAAAAATTAGCAATTACGGAAAATCTCGTACGCAACAAAAAATTAACAATTACGGAAAATCTCGTACGCAACAAAAAATTAACAATTACGGGAAATTTCGTACACAAAAAAAATTGAAATATCGTCGGTGTTCTGTAAAAAGGGCGAATAACTATGTAAATATATATATATTTTCCCTTTTTATAGAACACTGACGATATACGGGAAATCTCGTACACAACAAAAATTAACAAATACGGAAAATCTCGCACACAATAAAAATTGAAATATCGTTGGTGTTCTGTAAAAAGGGCGAATGGCTAAGTAAATACATATACATATTCGCCCTTTTTACAGAACACCGACGATAT